>PVKN010011658.1:0-14755 GCA_004027915.1 Capromys pilorides
GCTGATGAAAGCAAGATTAAGGCAAATTGTGCAGTTTTCTAAGTGCAGACGTGTTCTTGAATTGTGTTCATCATCCCATCATGATAATCGTTGAAAACTGAGACAGTTTTTAGATTTGTGTACCTTCTGCTGCCCTGTCTCTACTAAGCTTTCCTTCTTCAGTGTGTGGAATGAGTGTGTGCTTATGTTTTGAAGCATCCAGCATGGAGAGAAGAAACCATCAAGCAGAGCACACTGGTATCAGGCCAGGCAGAAATTCTGCTTCAAGGGCTGTCAAGCTTCTAATCCTTTTTTAAGACTTCTGTTGAAGGAAAAGGGGGCCAACCTTCGAGGGACCGGGTCTGCTGCTGCACATTAGCTATGCTGGAAGAGTCATAAATCTTGGTTGTCAGCATTTTCCGTGGGCTTTGTGGTGAAGGTAGTCTAGCTTTCATGTCATCAATGAAAAATGTTAGATCCCATCTTTAATGGAGAAACCACAGTTGTTTGGTTACTCTCTTTAAGGAGCTGTGGTCAGTGTTGCAATATTCGTGTGAGATTTGGTAAATTCTTATGTTTTATCCTCAAGAGAAACAATTTATTCTGAGGCTAAAGAGTATTTGCTTTTCCTAAGCAGTTTTTGAAGGCACACATGTGAGACAGTGGCTGCAGGCGCTCCTGTTCGGCTTCTCGACACTGCAAGGGCGTCTCGCTTTGCTACGAGCTTTTTGATATCATCATTGTCTGCTTTCAAAATGTTTGGTCAAATTAAAAAGATAAATTAGACAAGGAATTAGAGAGAAAAGGACTCCAGGACTAAGAGTGACTTTTTAAAACAGTTATATGAAACATACAACCCAGTATCAGTCTTTTACGAGTTGAACGCTTTGTTAGAATGATCCACTGACAGTCAGAATTTCACAAAGCACAACTGACTCTTTCATTCCTCTCTGTTGGAAAGAATTCTCCTGGTGGCTACAAATTAATGAATTTCTTGCCCAGATTTCAGAAGATTTTCAACGATCCATCTTCTGTGGACCATTGCTGACTTTGAGATGCAAAGAGTTTTATCTGGGGAGGACAGTGGTTGACCTTATTAGACAGTTGTGAGTTCATAGGTTAGCTTTGAGCTTGAACAAAGAAGTAATACAGAAATCAAACAAGGCCCACCCTTGAGCGGCCTCACCTTTGCCAGAGGTGCAGAGAGCCACACTTACCCTGTGCTGTTGAGTTCATCTGCTTCTGGAAAGGATCACTTGCTTTGGGAAACTCCAGAACCTTTGGGGGTACTGAAATGTGGTATTTCTTTTAGTTTTCACCCTCTTTAAGACAGCAGGGCCTGAGCTGGCAAGACAGCTCTAAGTGCCTGCTTGGTAAGCGCAGTAACCCAAGTTCAATCCCTGACACCACATGCCACCAAGACAGGGTATGGTGGCACATACCTGTAAATTCAGTGCCGGGGAGGCTGAAAGAAGAAGGATCATTATGAGTCTGAGCTGCATAGTGAGACACTGTGCCATAGTGAGAGTGGGGGGTAGGAGGGAGGGACAGAGACAGACAGGCAGGCAGGCAGGCAGAATGAGCCGGGCCTCACAAATGCATAGAGAAAGACTCACAAGGACAGTGGTTAGCATCAGTGCAGGGCTGGGGAAAAGGGCCCCATGATGGTGGCATGCTTCTCTCAGACTCCACAGCTGCCAAGTAGCATTGTCATTTTTCTGGATGAGGCTCTGGTGTCTGCAGTGTCTCCATCTCACAGTCAGGACTTCAATAATGCCAGGAGTGTTGGGATGATCCATGAATCCTGGAGATAAGATTCATAGCACTTGGTACTGTATCCTGCCATGAAACAGGGAGGCGACTTGTTCCTCTGAATGTAAGAAGGAAAGTTTTTATTTTCTTTTAATACACAAGAAAGTCTTTATCTGTATAGAAAGTGAACAGAGAGAAGAAAGATGGCAGTGTGCTCCCTGGGGGTGTGACAAGTTCTGTGTAGTACAACCAATGATCAACTAAAAGTACAAACAGGGGAAAGGACATTTAGTTACTTAAAAGCCTGGGTCAGTGAGCATAGGCATCAAAAGAAAAGTACAGAAATAGCAGTTAACAGGGAGCCAGAGGACCTGGATTCTAGGCTGTGCTCTGCCAATGAATGAGATTGTTCTGTCTTTCCAAGCCTTTGTTTCTCATCTATAAAATAATATTGGAAAAGTCAACCTACTGGCCCTTGCAACGCTAAAGTCCTGTGTTTTTGTAGGAAACGTGGGGCCTGTTCCTGTGTTACACAGCTTTCACCTGTGTGCTCCTGTGTTCCAATCAATGTAATGTCCTTTCTGAATGAAAAACGAAAATGTACTTTGGAGCATACACTTGATTTTCTTGGTATTTTTACTGTTGTGAAATTTGGAGTTATGTCTGAGCCATGGAAGTATACTTGCTTCTTTTTTCGATTACTTATTTTGCTCCAAACTGTGTCATGTTTGGAATTATCAGACAGCCCCTTAGGAGACTACTAGAGTTACTACCTTTCTCCCCATACGTACTTCTAGCCTTTTAATAACTGAGGTTCAAAATTCCCTGAGCAGTAGTTTTAATTTGCATTAAAAACAGATTTGTTATTTACAGAAGCACAAAGAATTTATGGGACTCAGCTCCAGCTTGGATCTCACCTAATCGCAGCCATGGAATCAATTAACAGTTCATCTGTGAAATGTGATAAAATCTTATGAGATACATATTGCCCAATAACTGAGAATGAGATGAAAGTATGCCTCATAATAGTAACGGGGATTCAGGGTTTTACAATCGCCATTGAATAGAGTTCCATTAGAAACGCAGTATTCAGGATGGCCACAAAAACCCACACTGTGTCTGAACAGATGATAGAGCACTGAGTAATAAACCTGGCCAGCCATTCCAGCTTTGATTAGTTTCCAACACCCTTGAAAAGGAGGCTATTGAGTGTTCTTGCTCATGGCAAATGAGGCTGGAAGGCTAGGGGTGGGTAGGGGTGAAGGAAAAGATTGAGTGCAGAGCTATAAATTGCTGCAAAGCCAGTGCCTCCAAGAAGGGCTGCCTGGGAGGCCCAGCGCTCTGGTTTGCAGTGTGCATCCAGGGCTAGGTCTTGGTGCTATCTGGGAATCTGCTCTGGAAAACCTGAGTTCTTTTCTAACAAGATTGGAGACCATTTTTCAGTTATGTCTGTTTTTGTATAACTGTTGGTTTATATTTTTTTATTAAATCCGACTTTAAGATGTAGCATTTTTTAAAGATCATATAGTCTCTCTTATTTTACCCTTGAGAAAATTGAGAGGCACAGATGCTGAATCTTCTATAAAAGCCGTATTACAGCAGAATATGGATAGAACTGATTTCCCTGACTTTCTGTGAGACATAGAGTCGATTTGGATTTCCAGTGGCCATCTGACTGACCACTGCTAGTGCTGTAGACTCTACATAGCATCAGTGTTATGTAGAATCTTTAAACACAAAAAAAAGAACGTGGATTGTTTATGATGGAGAACAAGCTCAAGAAGTTTGATTTATTATACCCCCTAAAGCTAGCAGTGTTGTTTCTTCAGACAAATAAGTTGTGCCCAGGAGTCTCCCCTATCGAGTTGGAGTCCTAGGTGAGTCTATGTGAGCACAGATGCTCCAAGGGCTGGGTTACATGGTAGTAGCTACAAGCCTGGGCTCCCACTTTAGGAAATAGACAAGTGGGGAGCTGCCCCTAGAATTGTTCCCTCTTCACCCTAATAGGTTCCAAGTTTCTCAGCCTTTACCTTTCTCTATTTTTTTCTTCTCCTTGTTGTAGTTTTCAAACAACTGTGAAATACTTTGGGATGAAGCCAAAGGCTGGTGAGAAGGAAGTCACCCCCAGCTATGTGTTCATGGTGTGGTACGAGTTCTGCAGTGACTTCAAGACAATCTGGAAACGAGAGAGTAAAAACATATCGAAGGAAAGGTAAAGCTCTAAGGAAGGAGGCTAGGAAACTCCTTCTTCAAGCCTCCCAGAGTATGCATATTTCATACAATTCAATATTTTCCTTAAGATGCAGTGGATAACTGTGAAGGATTTCACCTCAAGGTTCCAAGGATATTTTCAGGGAATGCTTGCCATCTGCACAAGCACATACGCTCATACAATCTGATAAGTTACACTTTCTTAACCCCTTCCAATTACTAGCTAGTAAATGAAAGGGGAGTTGTGCTAATTTGCAACAGATTGCTTCTCTGTGTATTTTCATGTTGGTCTAAGCTAAATGAGGCAGTCTCGCTGTCGCAGACAGTACAGACAAATAAAAGTGAATGCTTTTCCCATTAATATAATACACTTGCATCAAAGGGAAATCTCCGAGGCTCAGGCCACACTTCACACAGTGTTGAAGCCCCACGCTGGATTTACAGCGTCACTTGTGACTCCCTGTATCCTGCTGAGGACATCAAACTGCACGCCGCTTGGCCTCCTTACAGCCTCCTGATTTTATTAGTTGGGGGTAGAAGAAAAAAATCAGTTCTAAATACAGGCTCTGTGTGTGTGTGTGTGTGTGTGTATGTGTGTGTGTGTGTGTGTGTGTGTATGTGTGTGTAGGGTATGTGTGTGTGTGTGTGTGTGTGTGTGTGTGTGTGTGTTTAGTCTCCTTATTGAGACTGATTTTGGTTCTGTTTATCAGGAAAAAAAAAAGCCTTTCTGCTTAGTCATTATGCTAATCAAGTTTCCATTGTTCTGTAGAATGTGTCATGGATTTAAACTGCTAATAGGTCTTATCACTAACTCTAGAGGAATAGATGTAGGAGAATGTCACTCACAATGCTGTGGAAGGAAATAAGAGGTTGTACCAATAGGTAAACTTATTATAGCACTTATATCTCATTAAAAACATGTCAATTAAAGTGTCAAGTGACATTAGTAAGAAAATAGGTTGTTGACCATCTCATAACAAAGATCCACAAACCTTGCCATCAAAATCAGTATTACCCTATCACTGCTTACGTAGGCCTTTAAGTTGAAATTATCTTCAGTTAGAATAATGTTACTCCAGGAGAACCGTGGGGTGAATGAAGCTCCTTTTCTGTTCCCACAGGCTGGCAGCAGCTGGCCCTTTGACTCTCCAGGTCCACACTGGAATCCAGCAGTGAGCCCCGTGTGCACCTTGGACACTGCATAATCCTTGGTGAATGTGTCCTTGCAACTCTAAGGAATAGTCCAAAAACAAAGAAAAACAATCACAAAAAGAAATAGCAGAAAGGATAATTTATCGATTTGTACTTTAATCATCTTTTGAAATACTTAACTGCAGTCCACATTAAGGAATTTTTGCTATCACAGGAGTGCGAACAAACTAACTGTGGCTTTGCCCTAGTGGTGGGTCCAGCTGCCCTTCGAAAGTCATTTTCCCTGATTCCCAGCCACAGGCCTGTGCGTGTTGCTTCCTGGGTGCAGCTGGTGAATTGCCTGCTTCACACTCTGTAAACCAACGCCTTGAAAGGTCACAAGGCGCTTTCCAATTCTCATTTAGCAATTTCAGGGGTCTCTTCCTTTCAGTGGTGTTTTGTGAGATAGCTCATCCAGGTTTTCAACCAAAAACAACATCTCTCAAAGTTAATTGTGGCTCATAAAATATTTTCGGAAGTATCTTCTTTAAACAAACCTATTGTTAAGTAATGTTCACATATTATGCATGTTACTGTTCAACTAGGTTAACTGATTGTTGTTCAAAATTTTTGGGGAAGTGATGATTTTTATGATTGTAATTTATTTACTAAGAATATTAACTTTTAGACTATAGAACTATATGTTCATAAGGTTGAAATAAGCAAAGTAAATTCTTCTGTTACATTTAGATAACTATGATTTCTCTGTTTTGATTTCTATTTAATGATATTTGATGCTACCGTTTTTATGATACTCTTCCCAGAAGTCCATTAAGTCCCAGCATTACTAAATGTCAAGTGACAACAAATACCACTAGCAGGAATGGCACAAAGGCATGCTAAAAACCACACAAAAACCAAATAGAATAATTACAGGAAAAAACTGATCTTATCAGAAGAAATTGAACCCACTTGATTTTTAGATGTATTTGAAGACCATTTAAAATACAAGAAGTTATTGGTCAAAACAGTATTTTTAAAGAGTCAGATTCTACCACAAATAATATTTTGTTTAAATTCTACTTCCAAGCCAGGCCTGGTGGTGCATGCCTGTAATCCCAGCACTTGGGAGGCTGAGGCAGGAGGATGAGTGCGAGTTCGAGAGACCAGCTTGGGCTATAAAAATGAGCTCAAGGGTAGCCTAAACTGCATAGCAAGACCCTGTCTCAAAAAGACAAAAATACATATAAATACATACATACATACATACATACATACATACATTCTACTTCCAAATGAATTGAAAGTATTGGAAACTATTTTAGTCTGCTTGCGGTTAATCTTAGGTAACAAAGAATATCTACTTTTTCTGTTCAGCCTATATTTCCTAGGTTCACCTTAGTTTTGTATAAAAGGGGAATGGATGAATTTATTTGAAAAGGTAGCAACTGCCCTCCTCAAACCAGGAAAAATCTATATACACAAATGACAATAGAAATTCCAATGTTGTTGTACCCTATAAGTGAAAAATAAACAGTGTCATTAGACTAGTGTAAGCTACGCTCTGTGGCTGTGTGAGAAGAGAGACAATATTCACTGGAGATGCAGTTTACCTGAAGAACAACTGCACTGTCAGAACAGCACATTGCATGACAGTGTACTAGCAGCATTAAAGTTAAATTTTCCTTGGCACTTAAGCCAGCCTATGGAGAAGAGCAGAATTCTGTGCCCAGGCACAGACCCCAAAGTCCTCCTGGACTTCAGCCTGCACCCCCAGGCACTGTGCTCTCCTAGTAGCAAGATGCATCCCTGGGTAAGGTGCTCCAGTCCCTTCCCTTATTCCTCTGAGCACAGCACTGCTCCATGATGTAAAAGGAGAACTCTAGACAGAATCAAAACTCAGCCTCTTCACTCTTCACTCTGCCCCTGGCTCGCAATTTGTTGGCCCAGTAATTTATCATCATAGAGACTCAGCTATCACTTCTATAGAACGCATGTATTAGAATGAAACAAACTAAATGTTAACTCTGATCCCTTCTAACTCAAGATCTCTCTAAATCTATCCATCTGGAATCTGTTTTTCTAATATTCTGAGAACTTGTAAGCTTTATTTTTAGGTAATGCTTTCACTTTTTGCTCAAGTATGTTAGGACCTGCACTGCAAGAAGGCCAGGTCTGACAGAGCTGTGGGAAGAAACTGGAAACAAGTGTTGCTCTCCTCTTTAAATTGGCACTTGTCTGGAAGTTACCATGCTTCACCCCATCCCGTCCCCAGTTCTTCTCCTAAAATGCTAGGGTTGGCCTTGACAATTACATTTTTTAAGTTGAGGGTATGCGTACAAAAAAATAATTTCCTCCTCTCATCCATGTTGAGCCTTGCATTTAGTGATACGTTATGGTTCACCAAGAGTACAGCGTCCCCAGTGGTAGCTCTTATTCAACTCCACCTTTTCATGTACTTTTGTGTTTGCATCCGTTGATATTGAAACAACCAGCAGATTGGGGATACAGGCTTTCCTACTACCTATTAAATCTACAGGCTCACCGTGCATGCATAATTGCAAGGAGCTCACCTAATGTTTGCTGCTGGCCTGCTTTATAGTCTATTCTTTACACATGTGCTGCTTTTTGGGGGGTGGACTGTTAATTGCTGTGGGCTGTAGGACCCTTGCTTAAAAATATTTCTTCTCCTAAAAGAATTTAGGAGATTCATTTAGGAAGATTCATTTAGGATCTCAGGTCTATGCCCATGTATGCCCACACATGTCCACAAACCAATGCCACCCACAAAATGAGCTATGGATTTGTAGAAGGTGAAGAAGGCCCAAGAGAGCACAGTTCCAGAAATAAAATCTGAGCAGGTGATTCGTCCTGAGCCAAAACACACTTTAAATGTGCCATTTGGAAGACCATAATGTGTAAGTAATGAGTGAATTAGAAATGTGGTGAATTTTATGTGAAATGCAAATAAGAAATTTCATTATTCACATGGCTATAATTTACACCATGGGGAGTGGATAGCTACTTTTTGTTTTTTAATGGGGCTGAGCATGTCCCCTGTGTCTGCTGTGGTTAATCGTGCGGCAGCCTACCTTGTGGGCGGACAGTTCCGAGCTGCTTCCAGGCCACACCCAAGGCTGTGCTCAGCACTCCCTCCTGCTCAGTGGCAGTGGTGTCAGGACGGAGAGCTGAGGACTCAGGCCCTCACTCAGACAAAGAGAGCCGTCGTGGCCCTGAGGACACTGCGAAGTTCATTTCTTTGCCTGGCAAAAGCCCCATCCACTAAAGTTGTGCTTACTGGATTCCGCTTTTTAATGGCATACAGATGAGTCATTGCAGTAATTTCTAACAAGTTAGCTTTCTTTTCCCTGGTTATCCACTTTGTGATTAAATGCTTTATTTACCTAACTGCTAAGAAACTTCATGCCCCCAAAAACCTAACTTATCAACGGAATTATCATATCCCCCAAAATAAAATCTGTTTGTTTCACAATCAATAAATTTAAAGCTACATTTGAAAATTGTAAAATATGTCATGAATGAGAGGCAATAGACTTTTAAAAATGGTAGGAGTTGTAAGATCATTGATTTCATAAAAAAGAAACATAGTCATCTTTCTTCTGAAAGCTATCATTCATCTCTTTTCCCTTTTAGCTTTTGAAAGATGAGTTTATATTCATTTTCTCATTACAGTCCTCCTGCATCAGCAAGGGTAACATCATGAGTGCCATAATGAGAGCCAAACTAATTAAAGGAGCAATCAGTTTTTCTCTTGCACTATAAGCAGCTATGAAGAGTCTCAACACTGGGGACCCAGTTTCCTTCTGCTTCGTGGCTGCTCTCCATAGGTGTGGTTCTTACGAGGTGAAGGTAGCTCTTACACACAAGTTGTCATCTTGTCCACCGCCACTGCTGCCCAACTCCTGCCACTGGGGCTTGCACCATATCCTTTGAGTAGCATGAGCTGGAAGGTGCACCAGTCTCCTCTCCTTCTAGCCCATTGGGCAGAGCTTAGGTTCAAAGACATACATCGGGGTGACATGGGGATTGCAGGCTTATCTGGGAGCCACATGCCTGGCTAAAGTCTCATAGGTTTAGCTTCCTTTACCAAGAGAGCCAGCAGAATTTCCTGTTGACATCATCATCAGGCTTGTCTTGTTTCTTTATCGTAAATCAGATGGTCAGCTCTTCAGCACTGCAAGCTTCTATTGCTGATGATCGTTTTTTGTATCTTTGAAAGCCTCATTGCTCTGATATCTACTGAGCCTCTTTCTATGAATGTAGAGATATTCCTTCTCCATCACCTCAACTAATTCCTCTCTTCCTTTTATTTCATAAATAAAGGATCGTTTTTCCAAGATCACGATTACATTGTTCCTCTTTTCAGCTCTATACTCTGTCTTACCCCAGCTTTACCTGTCAAGCTAAAGTCTTCCAAGTCTTCCAAGCCATAACTGACCTCTTTTCTATGTTTTAACCCTATCACATACTAGGACATTCCCAAAGGATGCCCAACCTTCATTTAAAGTTCATTGTGCCTTAAGTGCAAATCACTGACTCAAATGAGCCTCTCCCCACTGCCCCCCGCCCCGACCTCTTTAGATACCCTGACTTTCAGTTGCAGCACTGGCAAAAGGCAGGCTGGAAACTCAAATCGATCTTCAGTGCTACAAGGCTGAAGTTACACCTGTTGCTGAGTCACCTCAGTTTTACCTCTGTAGTTTTGTTTTTAACCTTGCTTTCACCACAGCTCTGGCCTAGTTCAAGGCCTCATAGCCTCACATGCTGATTATAAAGCATCCATCTAAATGTTTTCTACAGGTTTTCCATTTCCTCTTTGATTTCCCTTAACATTGTACCTAGGTATATAACAAAACAGAAGTTAGGTGACATCGGCCTCTCTAAATATTTCTTATTGTTTCACATTCCCATGAAATGAAGCAATGAGACTTAATCATCATTAGTAATTCCATTCATTAATTTGAAATGGTTTATTGTTTTTTCACAAATAAGCATGACAGAGAAAATTAATTGCCAGTGTCCCATTTTCTTTAATAGCCAGCAGAATGAGCATAAGGGCCTCAGGGGTTTTCTTTACGCTAAAGTTTGAGTTCTTTTAAGTTTTCTACCTTCCCTCTGCCATTACATCATTGCCTTCAAAGATCCTCCCCTAAATTCACTCTGCAATTGCTTCTCTTCATTATTTCACAGGAATGGCAAGCAGTAGACTACATGTAAAGAAATATATACAACCTGACTTCTGTGGCAGAAGGCAACAGATGCAGTGTTGAAAGATGTTTGAGTGATTCGGACTTACTTCTGTATTCTCATCCCCTCCCGCTTCTGCAGTGATGGCCATCATTCTCTTAGTTATACTTTTCCTGCCTTATATCCTGATTAATTTCTTTTTCTTTTATTTTCTTTTTTTTGGGTGGGGGGAAATGGCTACAAGGTGTTCAGGTTTCACTACTAGATTGAACTCATAGTGATCCACCTGTTTACAGCCTCCCAAGAGCTGGGATTTCAGGGGCTGGCCACCACGCCCAGTCTTAATTGCGGTCTCCTCACACCCTGGGAGCAGGGCCAGCACAGCAGGCCTGGGGATCCAATCCAAGATTCCTGTGCCTATTTGCAGGTGCTTTAGCCTGCTGAGCTATTTGGCCAGCCCTCTGATTAATTTCTTCATTTTACATTGTGCCAGATTATTTCCTGCTGACTAGTATGTAGCCATCCCTTTGGGGACTGCCTCCAAAATCAGCTATCTAGAAATCTTCTCATATCCCCCTAAATAGAATAATTACCTTTCACTCTGGTCTCAGAGTGTATAATTTTTTGTTTTATTTTTGTATTTTACCATCCTTTGCCATTCATTGCAACCTGTGATTCTGACAGTCTATTTTCTTCCACTTCCAGGGCGTAATAAACCCATTATCCACTGTATCGTCTCTCGAGCTTTCTCTAGCACAGGGACTAAAATGTGTCTATTGACATTAAAGGGACTTCACAGCATTGCCAAGTACTGTGAAGTCACGATCCTGGGTGGGGAAGGAAATGATTTCAAGAAAGTGCAGAAGCTAGATAGAGTCTTATGGAGGTGTTTAATCTATAAAAAAAAAGGCTATACACAGTAGAGCTGTTGGGGAGCACAGAAGCCAGAGGAAAAATATTGGAGGTCAGTAGCTCATAGGGCAGATCTTCAGAATTACCTGAAGAGGGTTGTAAAAAGTGTTTTTAAATTTATTCAAATAAATCACTAGGACTAGAGACTAAGAATCAGTGTTTTCAGAACTCCCCACAAAATTGGCAGTACAGAAGGGTCTTTATTTTTGGTTGACTTAGTAAATGCCACCCTTCACAACTGCTTGAGAAATAACATCAAGAATCAAATGGGATCATATCAAATTAAAAAGCTTCTCCACAACAAAGGAAGCAATCAAGAGAGTTAAGAAACAATTGAAAGAACGGCAAAAATTTTGCCAGTTACATGTCGGACAGAGGACTAGTATCTGAAATATACAAAGAACTAAAAAGAAAAAGTAGAACTTCTGAATATAACATTCAATCAAAACCTGAGAAACTGAAATAAAGAGACACTTCTCAGAGAGAGTAGTACAAATGGTCAAGAAGTAAATGAAAAAATGTTCCCCATCTTTGGCCATTAGAAAATTGCAAATTAAAACAACTCTGAGATCCCATTTTCCTCCAGAAAGAATGGCCATTACCAAGAAATCAACAGAGAGAGAGAGAGAGAGAGAGAGAGGATGAACAAGTGCTGCAGAGGCTTCATTGTTCATGGGAGTGTAAAGTGGTGAAACCACTGTGGAAATCGGTATGTAGTTTCCTCAAAAAGCAAAAAGTAGAAATTGCATTCAACTCAGCTACTCTCTTACTGGCTATCTTCTCAAAAGAATTAAACACATCATATTACTCCAATACATGCATTTCTGTATTTATAGTAGCACAATTTATAGCTAAATCTTGGAGGCAGGTTATAGGCCCATAAACAGATGAATGGATGAAACATGCACTATCTGTACTAGGGAGCACTCATCAAAATAAAGGACAAATTTGAGTCACTTGTTGGATAATGCATGCACCTTGAAACCATAAAGTTAAGAGAAATAAGTGAGACATACAAGCATAAGTATCACCTGGTTTCTCTTAAATAGGAAACCCAAAGTATAAATAAATTAAAGAGCAAAATAAATAATAGGTAAAAGAAAACAGGAATGTGAGTGTTCTGCAAACAGAGAGGGGACCAAGATATGGAGGGAGTGAAATGAGGAAGGAGAGGACACACAAAAAAAATTAAGATACATCATCTACACAGGCAAAGAGCCACAATGAAATTAGTCATTCTGTATTACAACCATATAATAATAAATGAAAAATAAATTCCCAACATAAGGATTTCAGAGAGTGCATTCACGCTGAACTTCACAGATGGGATTGAGGAGGAGAATCTTGTTAATTCCATTGTCCAGCCAAGTTTAGTAACTACTGGGTGCAGGTGATCTTGAAGGCCTCTTCCAATCCTAATTTCCTATAAGTTTAGGGAAAAAAGCTGCCCATTGACAGGAAATATGAATTTAGCCACTTAAAAAAGGAAGGGACCAGGACATGCCAGGAGATCAGAGAGGTGGGATTTGCGCACCCAAGGGAGGAACAGCATAGTGAGGTTCCTGGGATCATCCTGTGCCCTCTTTCCTGTGTATTCTTCCCTGAATGCCTGGTCCACCCCACTGACTCATATATTCTCATATCCCCATAATATGAAATCACAGCATTAATCTAAACACATCTTTTAAAATATCTATTACGTCTCTAGTCATATACAAATTGTGAAATTCTGTTCTGGAAGAATTTAACCTAGTGATTACAGACTGCTTACTTTAAGAAGTTTTCTCCAAGCTCCATGAGTTCCTTCTGCCAAAATTCTAGGTGCTTACTATATATCTCATGGGGGGCACTTAATGATTCTTTTAAATTTTTTATTCATTTGGTAATGAACATCTTCATCCTTCAGTAAATTGTAGTTCCCAAGAAAATTAGTGCAACGTATTATACTGCTTTGTTTTCTCACTAGTACCTATTTCTTTACATGTGGTAGGTGCCCAGGTAGTATTTGTTGAAAAAAACACATGATTGCTGTGTGTTTCCTTTGTCATGCTGAAGCTGAAGACAAGATTTACTATTTGCTACTGACAGGTGAAACACCCTATTTATTTGGATTTTGGTGGTAAAATTCCTCAAACATGGGCCGGCGAGATGGTTCAGTGGTCTAAGGCGCCTGCTTAGGGAGGCTCAGGCAACTGCAGGGACTGCGGTTCGATCCCCGGCACCACATGCTGCACCAGCCCCACCACCAGGGTGGGCTGGGCCAGCCACAAAATAAATAAATAAATAAACAAACACAACAAGCAAACAAATAAATAAATAAAAATAAAATTTAAAAAAAAAAAAAAACATTTCCCATATGGGTCACTTTTACCCAAAAATATAGACATCAATAGTTTGGTTAAAGAGGATAATAGATATGTTCAGAGAAAGAAAAATTAGTTGAGGGAGCAAAAAAATCACAATCTCTGATCTTGACTATATTACTTCGAATTTGTTTTGGGGGAGAAAAAAAAAAACACAAGAAAGCAAAGATCCTTGGGATTCATCACCCTGCCAAGCCTAAACCACTTTGGAACTCACATCAGGACCTTAGAGAGCATCTGTCCACACTCTATTTCTCTAGCTTGGCAGAGAGCAATGGAAACCCGAAGTAAGTCTCTTTCATTCAGCCAGAATATTTTTAAATTACTTATCTGTGGGACTCCTGACAGCTCCTGCCTTGGGCAGAGATGCAGCAGGGGGCTGTCCCGGTAGTGTGATTTGAGGGGCGCCAGGAAGGCTACCTGCTCCAGACAGTCCCCCCTGTTTCTTTGCCCTTTTGCTTTAGTCATTGTGCAAACAGGCTCTGATTAGTCCTAGTTTTTGGAAAGACTTGGTAGGCAGTGCAGGTTTCAAAACAAGGAAAAGGGAATTGGTATCTGCTAGCACCTACATATCCTCATTATCAGCATTGGAATTGTCTTCCCAAGACTAGCTGTACATTTCAATTTAATTTGGAGATTTATAACACAGAGCTGCCTTTGGTTTCCAAGCTGTCTCCCAGATGCCTCTCCTTGCATGGGGAAGTGCAGCGCTGTTACCTTTCACTCTGCACCTACAGCTCTGGGTCAGCCTGGAGTGTTGTGTCTACTAAGTGCAGAGTGATTGGCTTTAACTGATCATGCATTCCAGGGCAAGTCTAGCCCCCCTCCACTCCTAGTCCCCTGTGGCCTGGAAGAGAAGCACTGCAAACGGAAGCAGTCTTTGTTCTGCAATTAATCACTTGAAGTCAGGGTGTGTTTGGGTCTTATATAAGTGATAACCTGTAAAATTTAACAAGTGGCATCAATTTGTGTAGTTGTTGAAATTTGGTATCTTAGAGGACTCTCTTCGTTGTAAATAGAAAAAATATCTTACTTAGGAATGGATTAAGGAAAGTTGTCAAATTTAGGAAATAAAAAGGATAGACTAATTTATCATGGGATGACTTCTAAAAGATAGATCCTGACACGGGAGCTAGGTCATCAGAGCCTGAGGAAGCCTGAGACCTATACTGCATTCCTGTTGATCTTTCATGCCAGGC
>PVKN010011659.1:0-21434 GCA_004027915.1 Capromys pilorides
ATTGATGTTAAGCTCAAGCACTTATGTCATAGAGTAATAATATCACTAAGCTTTTCTTCTGGATGGTTAACAATACAAGTTTACAAACCAAAAATTAGAGAAAAAGAAGGGCTACAAGGATAGCAAATATTTTGGCCATAGACCTTCAAAGTCAGTGAAGGCTCAGGACATAAAAGAACCTGTACTGTAACATCCTATAGCTCAGTGGTTTCTCAAATTTTCTGTTCAAAAAGATTATGGGGCCACAGAGGATTGGGATAGATGATGTATACTGTGCCTAAGGAGAGTCATCTAGAGTGAGAACATTCTCTCAGGCTTTCACAGAGAGCAAACTGGTCAAGGAATGGCTGTGACTCAACCAGATGGCTGATACTGACAACAGTTCTTCAAAAACACTGTACATGGTTTCAAAATAAATCCTGAGGGCATTTGACTGACCTTGGGAGATACAAAAGCTACATATTTTGTTATAGAGGTCTTGCTTTAGCTTGCCCTTAACCACCCATGAGAAAAGTTTAACCATGAGGGATAAAATGTAAAGCTAGATTAGTATGCTGAGCTGTAAAAGACTTAAATCAACAGCTTCCATCCTTGCCACTTTTGCCAATAACCCACTGCAATTATGAAACATTGGATTATGTACACAACTACTTTCTCTTAGTTCAATGAGAAGAATTTTTTGTACCAGTAATGATTAGAAAAATTATCACATCTACAACCTGTGCTCTGTATAACTACTAGGAGGACAACAATATGCATTGTATCAAATACTGGAAATGTACTGCTAACGTGTTTTGAAACTGTCAAATTGTTATTTCTTATTAAATGCAATAAAATAGCTTTATAAAAAAGAAAACAATTAGAATTTTGGAAAATTCAAACTTGCCCCTATGACCTTGGAAGCTTTCCAATACATACACTCTTCCAATTAACTGGTGTTGTATTCATAAATGTTGTTTTGTAGTTTATAATTAAAATAGGCTACCAGTTACAGGAGCAGTACAACTCCAATAATCCAGGAGATTTACAATTTAAAATGACAATGTCAGAAAGGCATGCATAAAGAAAAGCCCAAAGGCTTTGACCTAGTGCACGGATGACTTGGGAAATTTAGTGTATAATAGTATAAACATTTGTGCCAGAATAAAATTTTCACAATTATATGAAAGTTTATGAAATCAAGCTTGCCTTTTTCAGTGACTTTCCAACATGAGCTCATTTTTAAAATATATATCAAGCCATGCTACAGGCTGAAATACATGTTGGGTATGAGCATTCTGCCCTTTTCTGCGAAACAGGCACTGAGGAGATCTGCAGAATAAAAGCCATGCCACTCTTTTTGCTCCTTTTTTTTCTTGAGAAAACTTGCTTTGATATAGTTATCATCAGTAGGTAATTTTATTTTCATTTTAAAATAATAAATATATTTTAATATTTCTCATTGTTAATTACTAATACGGTAAATGTTGATAGATCTCATCTATATAAGTAAATTGCGAGTGATTCCTGAGACCAAAACTTTTGAAAGCTACTGTAAGTCAGTAGATTGACAAGAAAAATAGTATTTGTTTTTCTACTTGGACCCTTAGTTGAAACTAATAATGAAAATTCTTCCCAACGATATCAAAGTAGTTTTTCAAAGAATGCTTCTTATAGAGGTAATGTCAACCGTCTCATGAACTATCTCTAACATAAACAAATTTGTATGAGCATGTAGATTATTCTTCATTTTGCTAGAAAGCCTGTGTAGAATTTGATGATGGCTTGTTTAGTGTAGGCTTTTGTTCATAGAAGCCATATGAATAATACGTATGTACTTCTCAGGTCTAGGAATATATACTCTTATCCTCATGTCTTAGGTGAAGAATTAAAATAAAAAGAATTGAGCTATTTTCCCAAGGAAATACCACTTGTTAATAGCTAAACAGAGGTGGGTGGGAAACACACAATAACGTAACTAACAATTGACAAACTGGGTGGCCACAGGCATACCATTCACTTAATCTTTTTTCTTTAACAGAGTACAATCTTTACAAGCATTGGCATTGGGGTTGCAGGTGAAATGGCTCATTTGATGATTCTGAAAGGACAGTTTGCTTTGAACATGCAACCTTCCTGTGAACTATAAGTCGATAACCCAACACCACAGCTCATACATAGGGTGCAAAAAGAGGCATCTGGGCCTTCCACATAAAAACATTAAACCAATATATTTGATGCACATGGCCTATTAGATACTTCATTACAAATGAACATAATTCTTTTCACTATGTAGCATCAAAATTTTCCTTTTCATTTCAATGTGCTACTTCTGACTAATGAGCAGCACAAGTGTGTAACAGCCCACACTGTGGCCTCTGCAACAGGCAGGAGATGGCCTGAGCAGGTCCTTCAGATCTGTCTCCAGACTCCTAGAGTTACTCTGGGTGTTTGAACTACAGGAGAATTACCCAGACTCTCTCTCTGTCTTTTTGGTTCAGGCACCTCCCATATGGCTTTAATTTGGAAGCACTCAATTTATCAAAACAGTTTGTTATGCTAAAAAAAACTATTTGATGTCTGAGAAACCATATGACCCTTTTTATGTGTGCTTTTCCTGCAGTAAGAAATACATTTGCCCATTTTTAACAAAAAAGACTTGAACCAGGGAGATGTCCAGAAAGCTATAGGAAAAACTGTAGTAGGCAAACACATCCTCCCATTATCCGGATTCTCATAGGGTGCTCAAAGTGAAGAGACCATCATCTCCTAAGTGTCCCACACCTTAATGGATCTTGCTCCTCCACAACCTTGGGTTCCCATGGAGACCTGGTCAACCCACAGCTCCACGCATCTGGGTACAGCTTGGTGCAGAACTGACTATGGGATAGGAAGTATACAATTGCTGATGTTGTTGCATAACTTTAGAGAATGGATTGAGAACCCATATTGTTTGTCCTTCTAAATTCTTTCCCACAAATAATGTTTACATAAAGTGTGAGGATTCCTGGTTTCCAGTTTCACCTCTTAAGTGTATGTTTTCCACAAGGTTCTTTGTTCTGAGTCTCCTCATTTCTAAAACTCTACTCCAGGCTATAAATTCACCCATCTCCAAAACAGAACTCTAAATAGGCTTCCTTCTAACCTTCAAACATGGCTCCTGGGTTACATGGCTCTTATGGGAGCCTTTTGTGGGAAATTTTGTAAGCTTCTCCTCCCTCTGACTTCCCAATAAGTGGCTGAGGTGTGTCACTCTTCTCAGACAATCACTAGCAAAGATAGTGAAAGGGACTTTGTGTTTAGCATTCATGTCCACAACCAGGACTAACCCAGTGCCTGCATAGCATTCTTCCAGCCACCAGGATAGTTCTAACAGAGCAGGTGAGTTCAATGAGACCAAGCATGCCTCTGGATGTCATTGATAGGTTCTTCATCAAGGTACACTTTATTCATTCGTGGCCCAAAAGGCAAAAGAATTGTAGTTACTTATGAGGAATGAAGCCTACAGAAACAGAAGGGTCACAGGGGACAATAGCAGTGCATGTGGTCTGAGTCCCTAGGGAGACAAAAACTGAAACTTCCCTGTCACACATCCAGTGAGCATCCACATCTATCCTATCAAAAGACATAATCTTCAAGGTTAAATTTTCTGCTAGCAGTGGAAGCATCCAATGGAGACCTCACACAGAAAAAAAATAAAAACCTCAGCCCAAACTTTATTCTGTTGTTGCATATGCCAGTTTCTCTTTCTAGATATGAGATATGGTATTAAAAAGCACTTATAAAAAACTCCTGCCAGGTGCCACAGTCCAGGCATAATCTCAGCACTCTAGGATACTGAAGGAGATGGACCACAACTTCCAGCCCAGTCTGGATGACTTAGTGTCTTAGTGATATCCTATTTTGGAATAAGGTATTTCAAAAGGCTAGAGCTTTAGTTTATCATGGAGACCTGCTCCTATTGCCAGTGTTAAAAAGAATAATGGAAACAATAAGTAAATAGATCTACAATGCACTGGACTCTGTGATCTGCACATTGTCTAGAGTACAGGACAGTCTTTTTAAAGCTTATACTTTAGATACTTCCTGCACCACGTGGCCCGCCAGACCAACCTCCACCTCCTCTGGACCCATCCATCCCAGGCACCTGTGCATGGGAGAGACTTCCTGCTCCATGTGACCCTCCAGACTGACCTCCAGCTTCTCTGGGCACATTCATCCCAGGCACTGGCACTTGGGGAAGACTTTCTGCTCCATTCCACCCACAAAACCAACCTCCATCTCCTTCAGACCCATGCATCCCAGGCACCATCATGCAGGAGAGACTTCCAGCTCTGCATCTACTAGACTGACCTCTATTTACCTCCTCTGGACCCAGCCCAGGCCCAGCTTGAATGTAGGGCTCACTCCCACAAGCTGCAGCAAGAAGAATCTAAAAACAGCAGCTGGGCCTAAGCTGGGCACATCTGGACAACTTCAAACTTGGTAGATCTGGACCTGAATTATGCTAATAGAATGAATGCAACAAACTCTACACCAGAGGTTGGAGGACAGTGCTATACAAAATGACAAGGAGAAAGAGCAAAATACAATCTGAGGCCCTGCGTGCACACAGAAAAAATGAAGACACTACCATAGAAGATAATGTGAGGCACACAACTGAAGTCTCTAAGTTACTACAGTCTGAAGTAAAGATACAACTGCAGAAAGATATAGAGGAAATCAGATCAGAAATAATCTCTCGAACAAAAAGGTAATCTCTGAATTAATAGCAATTGAAGTAAAGAAACTTCTGCAGATATGTATAGAGGAAATCAGATCAGAAATAATGTCTAAACTAAAGAAAAAAGAAATCTCTGAATTAATAGCATCTGAAATAAAGAGATAACAGCAGAATTGTAGAGAGGAAATCAGATCAGAAATAATTTCTGAAGCAAAAAAAAAATAGGATAACCATAATTAAGGAGTTAATAACTGCTTCTGAAGAAAACGCTGATAAAAAATTAGAGGAGATTTTTCAAAATATGGAATCCTTGAATGAACAACATAGAAATGAAATAGATCACATGAAGCAGATACAAAGAGATACACAGCAACTTAAAACATCAATGACAAGCTGGCAAAGCCATCTGAATGAAAGTGAAAATAGAGTTTCAGATCTTGAAGACATGGTTGCAGCTAGTGAAAAGGTAAGAAAAGATCTCTTAAAAACAGCTAGGATACAGGAAAAAATAATGCAACATCTACGAGATGATGCAAAGATGAACAATGTGAGATTAATAGGCATCAGTGAGAAAAAAGGAGTAAATATAAATTATATGAAAAGAATATAAGCAGAAGTAATAGCAGAAAACTTCCCAAGTATGGGGAAAGAATCTGGCATTCAGTAACTCAAGCATGCAGAACTCCAAATAACATAAACTCAATTAAAAATACACCCAGACATATAATAGTCAAGATCTCAGAAATACAACATGAGAATAACATACTAAAAGCTGCTAGAGAAATGAAACAGATCACATTTAAAGGAACACCCATCAGAATAATGGCAGATTTCTTTTCACAAACCATGAGGTCAAGAAGAGCATGGATCAGAGTGCTTCAAGTCCTCCATGAAAACAAATTCTACCCAGAGTGCTATACCCTGAAAAACTCTCTTTCAACTATGAGGAAGAAGTGAAATACTTCCATGACAAAGAACAACTAAAGAATTTCATGATGACAAAGCCTATTTTTCTAAAATAGACCATATACTAGTCCATAGGTCATGCTTAAGTATATGAAACAAAACAGAAATTATCCCATGCATATTATTTGACTATAGGACAATGAAATTGGAAATAAATGACAGACGAAACCACAGAAACCCCGTAATCAAGTGGAAATTAAACAGCACCCTCCTCAGCAACTGTTATACTTTGTGTATAGGTGCCTCCCCAAAGCCTCATGTAGTCATAGTGTGGTTTCTGGAATTTGTAATTGATTATTGTGCAAATGGGTGCTGCACCTGCCCTAGGGCAGGTGATTTGCATTTCAGTGTAAGGGAGGAAGAGAAGTTAGCTGCCTCAGCTGCTGCTAGCTCTCCCTGCTCTCTTGCTCTTTGCCAGCCACCATGAAAGGTTGTTTTCTGCCATGAGCCTCTCTGCCTTGAAGCCAGCTAAATACAAACTTGAAATCTACAGCAAAAAAAAAAAAAAAAATACCTTTCTGAGCTAAATAAACCTTTTCTTTCCTCATTTTGAGTGTTGGGTATTTGTCCCAGCAGCAAGAGAAGCATAACTAAGACAGCAACTGATGCGTTACTGATGAAATTAAACAAGAAATTAAACAGTATCTACAATTTAATGAAAATTCAAACACAATCTATCAGAATTTTTGGGATTCAATGAAAGCAGTTCTTGGAGGGAAATTTATAGCTCTGAACTCATACATTAAGAAAACAGAACAGGAACAAATAAATACTCTAATGCTTCATCTAGGTCATCTAGAAAAGGAAGAGCAAATCAAACCCCAAACCCAAAGATGGGAGGAAATTATAAAGATTAGAGCAGAAATTAGTTCAATTGAGACAAAGAAAACAATACAAAGAATTAATGAATCAAAAAGCTGGTTCTTTGAAAGATTACATAAAGTTCATAAGCCCTTGGCTAACCTCATCAAATACAAAAAAGAAATAACTCAAATTCAAGTAATAAGAAACGAAAAGGGCAAAATTGACAGACACAGTGGAGATTCAGAAGATCACTAATAGCTACTGTGAGAATCTATAATATCACAGAACTGAAGACATAGATGAAACAGACGGATTCCTAGAAAAGTAAAAATTACCAAAACTGAAGCAAGGAGAAATAAGAACTCTCAATAACCCTACAATAGTTAGTGAAATTCAAACTGAAAAAGCAAAACTACCAACAAAGAAAATTCCAGGTCCTGATGGATATATAGCTCAATTGCACAAGAAATTTACAGAAGATATAATTGCAGTACTCCTCAAAATCTTCAATGAAACTGAAAAGGAAACAATACTCCCAAAATCATTCCTGGAAGCAAGGATTATATTGATGCACAAAACAGAGAAGGATGCAACTATAAAAGAGAACTACAGGTCAGTCTCTCTCATGAACATAGATGCAAAAATCCACAAAAAAAATCCTAGCAAATAGAATACAACAAATCATTAAGAAGATAATACACCACGACCAGGTAGGATTCATCCAAGGGATGCAAGTATGGTTCAATATACACAAATCGATAAATGTAATACACTATATCCAGAAACCACATGATCATCTCAGTGTACACAGCAAAGGCTTTTGACAAAGTTGAACACTCATTCATGTTCAAAGTCTTGCAGCAAATTGTAATAAATGGTCTCCACCTCAATCTGATAAAAGCCATTTATGAAAATCCAATGATTAATGTAATTCTAAATGGAGAAAAACTGAAGTCTTTTACTCTCAGATCTGGAATAAGACAAAGATGTCCTCTATCACCTCTCCTATTCAATATAGTTCTGGAATCATTAGCTATAGCCATTAGCAAGAGAGAGAAATAAAAGGAATATGAATAGGAGAAGAAAAAGATAAACTATCATTATTTGCAGATGACAGGATACTCTACTTGGAAGACTCAAAAGAACTCCACCAAGAAGCTCCTTGAATTAATATGCAAATTCAGTAGCATAACAAGGTACAAAGTCAGTACCTAAAAGTCAATAGCACTCCTCTACACAAATAATAAACACACTGAGAGGGAAATTAGAGAAACAATACCTTTTACAATGGCACTGAGGAAAATGAAATACCTAGGAATTAATCTAGCTAAAGAAGTAAAAGATCTATTCAATGAAAACTATAGTGCTCTGAAAAGAAGAGATCATAAAGGATTTCAGAAGATGGAAAGATATTCCCTAGTACTGTATAAGAAGAACCAAGATTGTGAAGATGACCATATTCCCTAAATTGTTATACAGATTTAGTGCAATCCCAATAAAATTACCACCAACATACCTCACAGACCAAATTTTATTTAGTACCATAAAAGACCCAGAATAACAAAGGCAATCCTGGGCAATAAAGACAAGCCAGGAGGCATCAAAATTCCTGACTTAAAACTATAATACAAAGCTACTGTTACAAAATCAGATGGTATTGGCAAAAAATAGACCTAAGGATCAGTGGAATTGATTAGAAGATGCAGATGTGACACAAACACATTCAATCACCTTATCTTCAACAAAGCTGCCAAACATGCTTACTGAAAGAAAGATAGCCTTTTTAACATATTATGCCAGAAAAGTTGGCTCTCTACATGCTGAAAAATGAAAATTGACCCAGATCTATCACCATGCACTTAACTAAGGTCAAAACAGATTTAAAAAAGAAACACTAAATCTCCTGGAAGAGAAAGTAGATTGAAATCTTGAAGACATAGGGGTAGGCAAACAGCTTATGAATGAAAATCAAACTGCATGGGAAATATTTGAAAGAATTAACAACTGGGACCTCTTCTTATTGAGAAGTTTTTACACAGCAAAATAAATTATCAACAGAGTTAAAAAACAACCCACAAATTTGGAAAATAACATTTCTATAGTCCCTTTTTATCCTTTCATATGTTTATTCTATTTAATTCTCTAGATGTCTTTAGATTTTGAGATTCATTAATCTTTATATACTGTATACAGTATTTGCTAATGTACATGATGTCTTGTCAATAATTGAAAAAAACTGGTAAAGCGGCATGTATTTCTGTTTTATATGCTGATCATATATCATAAAAAGCTACCAAACACACTTACAGTTTCTAAAAATAGATCTTTTTATTGTCTCTAGTTTTCTAAGCAAAAATTATATCATCTTTGAACAATAATAGGTTTTCTTATATTATTTTTATTCTTACTAATTTTGATTTTCTTATTTCTTGACTAAAACTGCCAAGCTTAAAGCTTAAGCTTTATTGAACTACAACAAGCACTACTAAATTGTTTCAAAATTATAATATGTACCAAGGCCCTCCTTTAAATACAGTGTTGACTCAAAATTTGTGGTAGAAACCTTGCTCTTGGATTTCAAAGCCCAGGTCTCATTGCAAGCCTAGCAGAGACCTTGTACTCACCTGAGCAGACTGAACTGGTAGCGGCTGCTTGGGTCTTTAGGGGCAGGTTCAGCAAGAGATGCTTCTTTTGGTTTTGAGCCTCCACTTCCTGTCTCATCTACCCTTCCAACTATTCCTTCAGCATGATGAGGTATTAGATTGGATCCTCTAATGATGTGTGGGAGTTTACGTGCTCCAAGGAATGTCACCTTTTAAAATTTCTTGAAATTCTTTATTTGATGATCATGATTGCTGTCTACCTAGCATGAATATCTGTAAGGGCAGCTATTCACCAGTGATTTAAATTCAGCTGGAAGCATTCGCCGTGGTCCTGAAGTTTGTTGTTATTAAACATTAATATCTTGTCTTTTTATTTCCAGGTGTTAGAGTTCCATAGTGTACATTTGTTCTAAAACTAGTTTTACATCCTCTTTTCTGTTCAGATCATTGTAGTCTACAGCATCAAATACATGAGATTAAATTTTTAAATCCCTGTATATAACACCCTCTTTCTATGATGGTTTAGTCCTACAAGAACATCATAACTGACATTTAAAAAAATCAGACATAATTCACTGAAAATGTGCCAAGAATTATTCTTTATCTTCTCTTATCAATTTTATAAGTCTTTCAGTTCAGCAAACATAGCACATGCATAGATTATTTAGAATCCTTAAATATCTCCAAATGTGGAAGATCAAGATGATTCTTGACTGAATTTATAAAGTGCCCCAGATTCAGCTTTGAGATCTTTCATTTTTTTTTACTCTCCTGCTATTTCTTTGACCTAACCTTGGCTCAGAGTGAAGGTGTTTATCTTAGTTTACCTAGAAAGTCACTCTGGGATCAGCAGGTTGAATTCATTGACTAATTGATCACTGAAACTGGTTTTTTTAAAAGTGACATTTTGGTTGAAAGTCATATCAGCAAAGCAAAACAGCTTTCAGGAAGTGTATATTCAATGAAATTCCAGAAGGAGGCCCTGGCCAGCTGTCCCCGAGTCTTGCACCCCTGACATAATGACCTGCTCAAGCCTCGCTTGGAACTAAGTGTTCCTTACAGTACAGGCCACACTTCAGGTGCAAATTCCTCCCTTGATGTGAGAAGAAACAAGTCACATAACCAAATCCAAGATTTTAGTTTGAAATTCAGAGGATTCTTGTGTGAGATAAAATGATGAAATACGTTAAAAAATATTGTCTCTGTTGATCAGCTGAGTTTCTTACGAGAAAATAGACGTGGAACGTGACAAAAGGACAAGCACAGCGAAGGAGGTCCACCACATCTTTCATGTCAGGAAGCTCAAACCTAAAAAGCAACCATTCACACTACAGAAGAAAACTATTTTCCAGAGCCAGATTCCTTAAAAACAGAACCTTACCACTGCAAAATAATGTGGTTGAAACACACTTAGACATTTTTCTAAGAGCATAGCTTTAGTTTTAACTCCTTTTGAGATTACCTACAGTGTCATTAGTAGATGTTTTACAGAATTAGAGCACACAGCATTTTATGCAGCCCAGCTCTCTCATACCGAGCTTTGGAAATGCTTCAAGTCAACAGGAGAAACCATGTTTGACAAAATCAGAATAAATATAAATCTATCAAGTGGATATGAGGAAAGAAACCCAAACTTAGGAGAAAAGAAGAAATATAAACTAAAACTGATGAAAAGAAAATGTACAAAGCGGTGCAGTAGGGTAAATGGAGAAAGAAAGGCAAGGAGATCTTGGGAATAACAAGGTAATTATCCATCAGACTGTTTTTCTGAGTTTCGTCAGCTCATTTCTATTGCCTTCCAAAGTTAATTATCTGACCAAACACTGCAGGTTTCAATGGCTGAAGAACCCCTTAGTGATTTTATGACTAAAATAACCAGAGCAGCTATAGGAAGAAAATTGTTTTCTGGGTTATCACATTGGTGACCAGAAAGATGACTGTCTGGATACCACATGGAGCAGTCAGTACCTGGCTCATGGGTCAGAAGTTCAATTCCTCTGTCCCCACTCTGCCCTAGGAAAGGGTCTTTCTTCACAGCCCGGGTCAGGGCTACCTTCAACATTGCACCACTCCAACGACCACCAATGGCTACAGGCAATGAAAACTTTCCAGAAAGAGACTCTCTGTCGAAAAAGAGGTATGGCTTTTCTCTAGTGCATTTGTTTTTAATGTTTAACAAGCTGACAGCAGTGATTACTCAAAGACAAATGGCTGGCTTACTGGTTACTCCAACCCAAACAAATCGTCACCACGCTGTCAGGTTCTCGACAGCGTCCTTTCCACTCAAAATGCTTAATGCGTTTCCCACATCTGCATGCAATTCTTCACCTCCCCCCCGCCAACCATCATTTTCTGAGCTTTTATTAAGAGGTGGGAGGAAAGCCTGACTGCAGTGGTGGGTGTGGGAAGACAACGGGCAACAAAATCGGGAGCTTGTGTTATACCGCATAGCTAGGCTGCATCTGCTTTTGTGCCACAGTCAGAGAATTGATTTCCTCTGACCTACTGAGACTCCCAGTGAGATTGTCTACGGTGATGCTCATGCCCTCAGTACCAGGTCTTCAGAAAGAAATCCAATTATACTCTAAATTGAGGGATATCAGACACATGTCCCTGGCCTAAACTGCAGATCTTCCTGGAAAGAACACATACTTTAAAATATTGGCTAGATCTAAAGCTGGCTCAAGTTTCAATTATTTATTTTAGATTGCCCTTAAAAATCTGGGCTGGGTCTCTGAGACAAGAGGCTACTCAGCCTGCTGCGGTTTCCTGATGCACGACAGTCTGCTGGGACATGTGTACCTTGTCATTTCTGACCATGATGTGAGAGTGTACGTTGTTCAGCTTCCCAGGCTCAAGACCTGTAATCTCCCTACCGCTTCCCCTGACTCCAGCCAGAGTCACCAAGACCCTCTGCGTGGGATGCTGCCTTTTGTCTTGACAGCTGTCATCGTATGCTCGGGTTGTCACACAGTGCAGGGCAGATTAGAGAAGTCGCTTTGACTGGCCCATTAGGAAAGCCAGCTGTGATCAGCATACTAAACTAGGTAGACCTAAATGGGCTTGGTCCTTGTGTGCCACCAACCTTCCCCCTCTGATTACTGTGTAGCATCAGCAATTAAGAGGGCCTTGCATTATAGAACTTCTGTAACCTCCAAGGCAGTTTTGTCTTTGCTCAAAGATAATGTTGAGTAAACACGAGGCTAAGATAAACTTTAAACTGACAAGAATCGAATGCCCTTCAGATCACCACCACCTTCTCCACAATTTTGAGAAGTCAGCCCACCAAAGGGGATCAACAGCTTGCGATTGGCAAGGGGTGATTAATAATTCTGCACTTTTGACTCTGTGGAATGCATCCTTTGCATCTATCCATGTATTTAGAAAAGAATTAAAGGACATGGGTAGGGGGATAGCTCAGCTGTCTAAGAATTTTGCTGGCAAATACAAGGACACAGGTTCAATCCCTGGTACCACATACAGACACTGTGCCAGCCACTGAAACTGGGAGCAGTGGTGCATACCTGTAATCCCAGAGCTCAGGAGGCTGAGACAGGAGGATCTCTGAGTCCAAGCTGCATAATGAGACCTTGTACCAAATAAATAAATACAAATTTTTTAATTAAACAAATAAGCAGAATGAAAAGACAGCTTAAAAGGTAAACAATAGACCAGTCTGCAAACACACCTTACCCTGTCTACCTCACGTGTCCTTCAGATTGGCAAGTGTCACACTGACACCTCCAGATGATGTGGTTTACATTTAAAAACATTTTCTGCAGCCACCATGGCCTATTAAATTATTTGGTTGGATTATGCCTATGACTTTGGTGAGAAAAATGTGAAATGGTAACCAAAGCTTGCAACCCGGTAAGGTTTACCTTTAGTTTGTCACTCAATTAAGGGTTAAGGGGATAGAATTTCATCTCACAGTTAAGGTCAGAGGCCTCCCCCTTGTGGTCCATTGTCACTTGCTCACTCTTGCTACAACCTGGGTCAGGTGTCTCTCTGCTTGCACAGGTAGTGACTTGACAGGGAAACATTTGAAGAATTTCATCAGTGTCATCTGTGACCTACTCCCCAGTGAACATAGGACTTTGATGTTGGTCAGGTTAATTAAGACTGGAAAGATATGTACTCTTAGACATGTAGTTAATTTCCCCTAGAAAAGTATGTGGTCTGACATGAATTATCTCATACTCCCAGCTACTTGTATAACATGTGAAATGGGGTATAGTGTAAGTCACTTTAATGATTGAAAACTACATGCAAAATATTTAAGAGAAGAAATGGAAAAGGGTATTTTTATCAAAAAATATACAGGGTCTTCAAATCAATATAAACAAAATATCACAGAAAAGGGAAAAGTATGTAAAACAAGTAAATAAGCTATACATGAAGAAATTCTAGGGTGAAAAAGAAGCTTGATATTATTAACAAAATGAACTAAACAATTATTAAATATTATTTCATGTAATAGATTACACAAGCATTAGAAGTGGAAACCAAAGGTCATAGATATAATTCAGTGGCACAGTAACTTCCAAGCAAGAAGAGCAAGGTCCCGAGTTTGAGTCCTGCTACAAAAAAATATATAAAGAAAAGTAGGAAACAAGCCCTATCATGTTAATCTGAGTACAACTTGTTAAGATGTTTACTGAATATTAATTGTCAGTGGCCACCAAATATTTAAAATTCCTATCGTCCACTAATTTTATCTTTAAGAAAAAAATTAAAGGACACTACTAGGAAGTTTAGGCTTTAAGTGTAAGCTTAAACGTTGCCATATTTGGTGCAATAGCCAGCAATAAGAAGCATCTATCTCCAAGCCAATGTAGGGTCATCACAGCATGACGTTTCCACAGACCAAAGTCATGCAGCACTAACATGACTTCATGCTGACCTGTCATTCATAGTCTCATCATTAGGTGGAAACACGTCTCAGAGAAAGAGTATTTCATATGATCATATGAATGCCATGGAATGCATGTTTGGTATCATGTTTACATGTGCATGCATGTAAGTACATGAAATGGCACAAATATCTGTGACAAGCGAGGGTACCATGAGGAGCACTTTCACAGTTTACATGTGTGTGGATTCAATGGAGGAAGAATGGGTCAAACGTTACTTATATAGCAAGGCAAAAATGAGGAGGAAAGAAGAGACCACAGCTTTGTTCAAGACGGGTGGTGCATCAAGAATGGAGATGCGTAAGATCCGTGCACCAACTCCCCAGGACCAGTGAAACCTCCATGTGTTGCAGGATGCAGGTGTGGACCAACAATAAAAATAAAAGAATAAAAACTGTACAACAAATGATAGACACAGAATATACTTGATAACATCTGATCACACAGAGGCACATCTTGGTTACTTTTCTCTAGTTGCAGAGACAAAATACCCGATGCACAAAATGAAGGAAGGAAAGTTTTACTTAGCTCATGGATTGTGTAGGGTTCAGTCCCTAATCAGCTGGCTCCAAGGCAAGGTAGCACAGCATAGGGACAGCACTTCAAGGTGGCAGAAGATAACAAAAACAACAAGAAGAAATGGGGGGCAAAGCAAGCCTCCCTTATATGGTGCTCAGGCTCTCCGACCTAGGGTGAGTCCTTTGCCCCCACACCATCCCTGTGCCCTCCCCCTATGCAGTCTCAGGATGTTTACAAGGTGAGGACTCTGGCCCTTTGTGGAGTTATTTAGTTAATGTTCTAAACTTTTCAAGTTGACACAGTGAGTCAACCATAACAGCACAGCATGAGCATTAATCAGGGGAACAGAATGAGCACCAGAGAAGCCATCCGATATTTCTTTTCTTTCTTTCTCCCCTTTCTTTATCTTCATCCTTGTTGTAGTCTTTCTCTGCTATAGTCTCCCTTTTCCAGAACATGTAATCACAATGCATATGGCAGTAGGCATGTAATAGAGAATAATTGAACATGAGGTTTGCTTTTTCACTCTTCTTAAATAACACTTAGAATAAAGATTTTAAAACTTTGAAAACAGAAGGCATGATACATTGCATAAAAAACCAAAGCTGTTTCCCTAACAGCAACTGCCTGGAGGACCCTGTAAGGACAGGATGAGTGGATGCACTCCTAAGCAAAATGAATATCAGTTTCCCAGGTCTAGTGCTGTTTACCTCAACATTACAAAGAATCAGGAAGGCTTTCACACTGGTATCAGAGTTTGAGTTACATATGCCATGGAGTGGCATGTATTGGAGACGTGGGTGGAGTTAGTAGATATCAATAATGATTTTAAATGCCATGGGAACTTGTAAAAATCTTTAGCAAAAAATGAAATCTAAAGTTTTATATATGACAAAAAAGTCCATTCTTTATGGAGTACATTTTGCAAAAGATGGGAGAAAATATCTTATTACGGTAATAATGGATATCCCCTTTTGGGGACATCTTAGCAGTTTTCTTTGATGACAAGTAATGGACAAAAATGGAACAACTAGTGATTTATATCTCCCTTAACAGTCTGTGTATGACTTTCACGAGCAAAGTGATGTGCAGGGCATCTTGCTGATGTGATGCTTTTGAAGTGTTTTTTCTTCCTCTCAGAATTCTCTGGGATTAAGAAACTTCCTTAAAAATTCATTTCATAAACTACATATTTTGAATGAAAAGCTCTTTGCACATTTTCCAGTGTACCAATAGGTATTTAGGTGCCCTGTTTTCTTTTCAACTAATAAATAAACAGCCCAAATGTAGTTGCTTTCCTTACAATTATCCAATTTGGGTCTGTGCTATTGATTTTTATGTGTAGCTTTAAAAGTATTTGAAAGTTCTATGTCTTTATGTTTTGTTATTTCCTGTCCCATGACAGGTCTCTGCTAAATGTATTTTAAAATAAAAGCCAAATTCAAGATTTTTTAAAAAAATAAAATTTCCCAGAATCACGCCTCCAGGGCTCACTTCACAAGGTCAAGAAGCTCAGCCCTCCTTTGCAATCTCTCCTTTCTATATCATTCTATGTAAGTTGCAAATCTCCCTTGGATGCAAAAGAGGAAAATAAATAGATTTGGTCATAATGGATTAAAACAACAAACTTTAAAACTGAAGAAAATCTCCCAGTTCAGATGTTGTGGATCTAATGAATACACTGAAACCCTTCCAGTTACTCTTTCTGTGAACGACCCTGAGAGAGGGGCATGCCAAAGCTGTGGTTGGGGAGAAATTGTCAGAGGTAAACAAGCAGGTCTCCCTCCTTTCAGTAGCACTCTTCAGGATTTGGGCAGACTAAGATTCCTCGACAAGGTTAATGTACAAGCTCAGTTGCTGGTTGGGATGTAAATGCTGCAGTTAGAGGCATAGCTCCTAGGCTAGATGTGTAGCTCAGGGGTAGACCCTGGAATGCTAGCATGCTCAGGGCCTGGAACAAAAAAGAACTACAGTACCTTCCATGCAGACCTTTGTGTCCATATACATGAGTTTTAGTGCTGCTACATCTTGAGCAGAGTGAGAACTGCCTAAAAGATTAGAAAAGTGTAGTTTTGTGCATGTCTGTAAACTAGCCAACACAGAGAGAAACACCCATGAGGGTGGCACCAACCAGTAAATTTGTAAGCTGGATGGAATAAAATAGAGATAGGAAAAGGAAAAGGAGAAGGACATGGATAGGTATGAGCAGTTGTGTCTTCTGCTGTTATGGTTTTTGAAAGTGGGTCTTCACTTCAGCCTCAAATGTAGACTTTGTATCAGTGACTCTCCAGGGATTTTCCAGATCTTTGACCTCATATGGATGCTGGATGTTTTTATTCCTTTTCTCGTGCAGCTTCCAGCTTCTTGAATGAGCAGCTCTGAGTCCTCCAGCTCTCCAGCATACAAATGGCAATTTCAGCTTCTCCCACTTCTGATCCTATAAGCTGCCTAATAAATCTCTTTGCATTATTAAGCATAGCTTTGAGGTGGATTGTATCAATTTTAATGAGAATTTTGTTTTCTATTGCCAGGGATTGAACTTGGGAACTGTGCTTACCAGGCAGGCACTGTACCACTGAGCTCTTTCTACTCATTTTGCTGTGGATTCTAATACACCAAAGAATTCACTTCTCATCTTCTTCCTGGCTTGGTTCTGAGTAACTCTTCAGACTTCTCTCCACAACCATCAGTGAAGGATGAATCGCTTCTTAGTGCACTTGCATAGCTTTGCTGCTTGACTTCTGCTCTTCCCACTGCATCTGGATGGGGCTCTTCTGCTCCAGTGTGGTCCTCATATCTCTTCCACCTTGCCATAGGGACCTCCTTTCTGTGGCATGGGTTCTCTAATTCTGGGCCATGTGCAATTCTTGCTCTTAGGCTACATGCTCATCTGGAAGAGCTGATATCAGAGAAGTAAAATGTTGACAAACTGCAGACCTTCATGAAGTCTACATACTTGACTGTTATTTTCTCTAGCAATGGAGTATAAATCAAAGATCAATTTCTCTGAGAACAGTGCTGGCACTATTCTGTTTTCCTATACTTGCTATTGTTGTGGGGGTAATTTTCAGGGGTTGAGAATCAAAGGCATTGTAAGTGACTTCTCTTTTCTTTCAAGCAATCTTCACAACTGCAGTCATGGTGTCTGCAACATCCCAAGAGTCTGGATTGGAACGCGTCTTAGTTCTGTCTCTCCTTCCTAGTATATGTCTGCTGTGTCATTTTCTATCATTTTCATCCCCTCTCTAGCATTCCTATTTTCTTTTCCACTTGCCCCATTCCCTGCCTGTAAACATTCTGCCTTCTTGCCTCCCACACATTCTGTTTTCTCTTTATTTATATTTGCGATTTCTATCTTTTCAACTTCAAGTCTCAGGCTCCGTGTTCTAAGAGGTGCTCTTCACACGTTCCACTGCTGACCTTGCCTCCTTCCTCAGTGTCTCTGCCTGGTAGTTCTGCACCCTCGTAGTGCATCTTACAGACTCTGCCTCCAGCTTCGTCAATTTTGACATTGTCACTCACTCCATCATTCTGCTCCATTTTCTGGAGAATTTCCTCTCATGTTTCTTTCCTTCTCCTCCATTGTTGAGCTGTTGATTCAAAGAGTTACTGTCAGCCAGGCTTGTTGGCACACACCTGTAATCCCAGCACTGTGAGAGGGTGAAGTAGGAGGAACTCAACTGTCAGCCCAGCCTGGACAATGTGGCCATATAGAACAACCTTGCCTCAACATTGGAAATAAATAGATAAATGAAAGGAATGAGAATAAAGCTCATTACTCAGCAACTTGGTTCAACCCCAAATACTAAAAGTCTACTTTATGGAAACAAAAGAGTGAGCAGCTAGTCTGGGAGTGTTGACCTCCAATCTCTCCTCACCAAAAGAGCCTTTCTCTTTGTTGATTTACAAGCTCGGACACTTTCTAGGAGTTATTTGCTGATGTCCCCTGTGTGGACCAAGCCAGACCTCCGGAGACCTGGCATGATACACAGACCCCCTTCAGGAGGGGATACCTGCTGCCTACTGGGTTCGGCTTCATCTGCCCATAAAGCCAAAGGGGTGAAATCTTGCTTCTCTTGTGATGTCGAACCTTGAAAAACAAGGATCTCATGGCACAGACTGATTTAAACTCTGATATTCATTCCAAATTGCTTGACTAGATGTATCTCAAAAGCACTTTGTATAAAAGAAGAGAGAGTAGCCATCAGCTCTGTAACATTCAGAATGACTTCTAAAACTAGAAAAACTGACTTCTGACTACTGTCCCTGACCAGCAGAAATTTGGAAGGGATGTTTATCAGCAAAACAATTAAACCAACACTCACAAATTATTCTGCCAAAATGTGAACTACCGCCCAGTAGGGTGGTCAGTGGATACAGATCCATGGTGAGCTCAGCTATATGACCTCAGGAGTCAGAAGGTTCTGTCTTCTAAGTTCCAAATATTTGAGGATTACTTTGCACTTACACAGGTGAGCTCACCCTGATGTTAGGAGGAAATAAATCCAGCCAGATTCTCCTGGTATTGCTTACCTTTGTCCTCTAACTATTGGCCATTTCTCTCCATAACCCTATAGAGTATATTACTGTACCTAACAGTAATAGTAATAAAAGATAGCAACTTGAATATTTGAAACATACCACAAGAACACAAAAGACTTATCATGGTCATGAATTTCCTTATGGTTTCCACAGATTCCCAATTTCCTTTGTTTCCATGTTCAAGTCCTCAACCCTGTCTATAATTAAAAGGCAAATCAATAGGAGTTTAATGGAGAAAGGTGAAGTCAAAATACTGAAGAAATTCAAAGAAAACAAGAAAAGCGTTTTTTAAAGGATCACCATTTACGTGTTTCCACTGCAGTGGTTCTATTTCTTTGGATCTACGCCTCACTCTATGTGGTTCTCACTGGTATAAAAAGCAGAGCATTGATATTGCAGATTAGTATAGATGATAGCTCCCTATAGACATGAAAGCCTTTTTTATTCGAAGAAATAAAAGGAAAATGACCCAAAATCACAACCCCAGAATTATAACCTTATTCAAAATCTATAAAGCAGTACCAGTTATCTGTGAAATTCATGCATGCTTAAAAATTCAACAATGGTCATGTTGTGAATACTAACTTAGCAAAATGATCAGACTTATGTATAATGAATACTCTTTTCTCTAAAAGGCCAAAGTAAGTGGTTCTCTTCTGCAGTGGCTGAGGGATTTACTTCTAACAGGACTTTTCAGAATATTCATGATTTCAAACAGCTTTTCCTGCTGCCAGGATATATCCCTATCTTCAGATGAAAACATGTATGCCTGGTTACTGTGACTCTAAACATTGAAGATTCTTTCATCTGAGAGCACAAAGTGTGTGAGTGAAGGAAGAGGGACCCTGATGATCACCTTCATTCTGATATAAAAGAGACAAAGCAAAGGAAGATGAATTGCTCCTGACAGCCATTTGCCAAGAATAAGAAAAAGGAGTAGACTCAGATTTTTCTGCTGGATGCCCACGTTTTCTCCACTGAGTAGTCCTAATTAGAACAGAAAGTTACAAACATAAAGTGAGATATTGATTTTGTGTCGTGCAATTGATACTATTTCCCTGTCTTTGAGTTAAGTGTAAAACTGATCAAAAACATACTTGGGGTCATAGTGTACCCCACTCTCTTGCTGCTGCTCAGCCTCTAGGGTAACACCTCTGGGTCCCAAGAAGGGTAGGAGGCAAAGTTATAGTAAAGAACATTTGTGAAAACTAAAAGATACCCAGATTGATAAATTCCATTTTAATGTAATAAAATCATTAGACTATAAGGGCAAAAAATAATTAAAAGAATAAAATGAAAAGCTAATAAAATACATTAGAGTTGTATTCCTATGAATATTAATAAAGGAAGGGCTGATCCTCAGAAAGTGGTGGCCATGGAAGCTGAGCTCATGGGCAGCCCTCAGAGAGACTACACTACATTTCCTATAAAGCAAGCCCACTGTCCAGATAGCATCCTCAAGGGAACACGGGCTCCAGGCCATCCTGGCTACCTGACAATGCCAAGCCAGGCTGTACAGAGGAAAGAGTGCCCCACACACAGACAAAAATTGCTATGTCCAGAATGAATGAATGAATGAATGAATGAATGAATGAATGAATGAATTTGTCATTTGAAATTTAAATTATGTAGTAATTGTTCACATTGCATTTGGAAAAAATAAACATAAGAAGCAGGGAGTTAGTTTGTCTGCTTCAGATGCCTTGAGTTTATCCCTCCCTTTCTTAATAAGATTAAATGACTGAAATATTTGGTTGTTTTGCTTCTTGCATTACCAGGGATTTTCACTGATCTACAATCTCAGGACCTTTCATTACTTTTTATATATTGAGACAAAGTCTTGTTAAGTTCTTAATTACCCAACCTGGGCTCGAACTCATGATCTTTCCACTTCAGTCAGCCTCTCAGAGTGCATTTGTTTGTTTGTTTACTTGTTTTGTCTATAGTTACAAAGCACATACCTGAGACATCTGTGCTTGGAAATTTTCCTTCTACAAAGACCTGAAGACATAAGTGAACTGAGAATCCACAAAACTGAAATTATCACACTATTTGATTCAAGTATAAAATATGTATCAGGATCCTTGAGGCAAAATATCTTAAACCAAGACCCATCAGGGAAAATCATGGCCTACTACGGGACAGTATGAATTCAACTTCTCTTTAGCCCTTGCCTTCTCTATGTTTACCAAAACTGACATTCAAAACAGAAGGTGTTCATGATCAGTGTCTATGGCCTCGGTATGTCTTCGCAGACTTGCTGGTGATTTTAACCAGAGCCTTACCATGCCAGTAAGGAAGAACATAGAAATATGTCAATTGCCTTCCTAATTTGTCAGCTCCAATATCATTCCTACCAGAGAAAATATAGAATTGTACCAGGAC
>PVKN010011660.1:0-21433 GCA_004027915.1 Capromys pilorides
ACAGTTGTACCAATGACAAACTCAGCTTTGTGATATTTTGAGTGTTTGTATTCTATCTTCATTTTTGAAGGATAGTTTTGCTGGGTACAAAATTCTTGGTTGACAGTTTTTCTTTCACCTGTTTAAATTTGTTACCCCACTGCCTCTAGCTACTTTAATTTCAACTAATAATTGGATTTTATTTGTCTTGAGATTCTTCCCTCAGTATATTTTATCGCTTTTGTAGCTCTTGAGATTCCTGCTCCCTATTTTGCACCAAGAATTGAACTCAGGACCTTGCCCTTGCCAGGCAGGTACTGTGCTGCTGAGCTATACCCTTGGCCTTCCCTGTCCTTTTAAAATTCAATTTGTCTATAATGTATCTCATTGCAGATGCTTTGGCTGCTATTTTTCTTGAAATTTTTGAGCTTCTTGGATATAGGTAGATTAATGATTTATTAAGTGCAAAGTTGTTTGGTTGTTACATATCAAATAGTTTTTTATTCCAGTATTTTTGGTACTCTCATTGTGTGTTGTTGGTTTGCCTCATGTGTTATAGAGGCCTCTTTAGATCTGCTCATTCTCCCTCCTTCCTTCATACTCCACAGCCGAAACTGTACTAATTGTTTTATCTTCAAGTTTGCTGATTTCCCCTTCTTCCTGTTCCTATATATTACAGTCATTGTACTTTCGACTTTCACAGTTTCTACTAGGTTTCTTTTATATAATTTATATTATTGATGTTCTTTATTTAATAAAACATAATTTTCCTTGTTTCTGTTAATTCTCTGCCCATGGTTTTTTGTAGCTTTTCTAGTTTATTTTTGATACTCTCACTTACAGTCTTTATCTAATAATTATATTTCAAGAGCTTTAAAATTTTTCTTACTTTCCTGAGAATAGCCTATGCTTTCTTGTTACCTTGAATGTGGAAAAATGCACTTATTTCCCTGAAAATTGGGTGTTTGTATAACATGATGTGAACACTCTAGAAATGAAGCTTTTATTCCTCCAATAAATTTGTTGCTGCTTGCTGTGAATTAGTTTTTTGAAGTTAATGATTTTTTAAAAACTTTTCTTTTGTAAAAGCTGGTATTTTTTGTTACATGTGGCCACCCAGTTCTCTGTTCTACTTCAGTGGCCTGTGAGTAATTTGGCAGAGATTCCTTTCAATACCTGAAGCCGATACTAATCAACCAAATGATAGCCCAAGCCTCCTCTGGCCTTTTCAGGCTTCCCCTACGGCTCTGTCTACCTCTCACTTCCTGTCTATACAGAGCCCATCCAGGATGGAGGCTGAAGTTTTTCAAGGCTTTGCATGTGTGAGCATCCCTGTACATGCATTGGCTTCTGTTCTTCTTGGTCTGTGTAGGAGCCTTTCGAAACTTTCATCCCTGTGTGTTTCCTTCCCCACGTTCTTTCCTGTGAGTTGACTCTGTATCCTGTCACTTTGCTGAATTTGTTTTTCAGCTTTAGAAGTCTTCTAGTGGAGGTTTGTCTGGGTCTTCTATGTAAAGGATCACAATGCCCGCAAAGAGGGATCACTGAACTTTTTTCTTTCCTATTTGTTTCCTTTGTATTTCTTTCTCTTCCCTGATTGCTCTGACTAAAGTTGAGAGAACTGCATTGACCAGAAATGGTAAAGTAGACATCCCTGTTCTGTCCTTGATTTTAGAGGCAAAGCTTACTGCTTTCCTCTTTGCTGTGTGATGCTCGCTGAGGGTTTGCATGTGTGGTTTTTATCAGTGTGAGGTAAGGTCCTTCAAAACCTATATTTATCAAAGTTTTTATCATGAAAGGGTGTTGGATTTTGTCAGAGACTCTTTCTGCCTTGATTCAGATGAACATGTGATTTTTAGCCTTGGTTTTATTTATATTGTTTGTTATGTTTATTGGTGTATGGAAGTTGAACCATCATTGCAGCCCTAGAATAAGCCAGGTTGGTCCTAATGCATGATCATTTTGATGATTTGCTGAGTTTTGTTCTAGTACCTTGTCCTGGGTCCCACATGTCTGTGCCTGGTGCATTTGCACTGGAGTACTTCAGCAAAATACCCCCAAGGCTATTGGGGAAGCTCTGGGAGTGCCCCAAAGCATTCAGGGCAAAAGCAAGCCCTTGAGCAGATCCTGTGAGGAGCCACCAGAAAGGGCACCAACCACTGCATACCTCTGAGAATAGGTCCATGCTGCTCCCTCATGTACTAGCAGCTGCGCCAACAGCATGGGCTGCCACCCCAGCCACCCCTGGGCTGCAAGGGGAAGATTTTGCTGCACTTTTGAACTGAAATCCAACTTTTCTTTCTTTCTTTCTTTCTTTCTTTCTTCAATTCTTCAGTGGTAAAGAAGTCTCCAGGTTGTTGTGATTTTTTTTTTTTTAATTTGATTCAAGATTTCCAAAAAGCCAATTCTGAGTGTTTTTGCCAGCAAATCACTGCTTCAGTAGAGAGATGGATTTTGGGTTCCCGACTCTGCCACTTTTTGTAGTAGCTGATTTTTGACAAAGGTGCAAAAGCAATTTGATGCAGGAAAAATAGTCTTTCAGCAAATGGTGCTGGAGTAATTGGACATCCATATGGTAAAAAGTAAATCTGTCTCCAGCCTCATACATTATATAAAAGTTAACTCAAGATAGATCAGAAACTTAAATGTAAAGTGAAAACTAAATTTTTGGACAAAAACAAAAATATTTCAGGATCTTAGACTAGAAAGTTCTTAGACTTGATACCAAAAGCACAAGTTAAAACAGAAAATAAATGGATTAAGTAGAATTCATCAGAATTGAAAAACTAGAGGCTGGAGAGATAGCTCAGTGGTCTAAGTCCCTGCCTAACAAGCCAAGGACCTGAGTTTGGTCCCCAGTACCCCATGCTGTGCTAACTGGCCACCAAAACCAGGCATGGTTGTGCATGCCTTCAATCCCAGCACTAGGGAGGCTGAGACAGGAGGATCACTACGAGTCTGAGACCCTGTACCAAATAAATAAATGAATGAATAAACAAATGATTAAAAGAATTGAAAAAAAAAATTCCCTGTTGAAATCACTGAAAATAAAGAAAAGACAGCTGAATGTGGTAGTGCACACCTATAATCCTAGCACTTGGGCAGCGGAGGCAGAAAAGTTGCAGAGAGATCAAGGCCAGTCTGGACTAAACGGTGAGTTCAAGGAAAGCCTCAGTTACATAGCAAGAACCTGTCTGGGGCAGGAGCAGGTACAGGAAATAGAAGAGAAGAAACAAAAAGGTCCTAAAGAAAATACTTCAAACCACATATCCCATAAAAGAACTTATCTAGAATATAGGAGAAACACACACACACACACACACACACACACACACACACACAAACACACACACACACCTTGCCACCAACCAACCAACTTAGAAACCAAGCAAAAGACAAGAATTGGCATTTCATCGAAGGTAAAGCAGAGCACGAACAAGTCCATATAAAGATGCCCAGCATTGCAAGCCATGCAATGAAAACAGATTAAGCCACTGAGATACCGCTGCGCACTTACAAGGTGCAGAAAGCACAGAGTTTGCCAGTACTCACTACTGGGGAGCTTGCAGTCACATACTTGGCTTTTCAGGGAACTACCAAACTCTTCCACAGTGGCTACACCTTTACATTTACATCTACAAGGCAGCGGAGATGGGGCTTAGCTCATGGTGGCAGGGTAAGGGAAGGCTTCCTGGGCAGGGTAGGGTGATGGGTCACCCACAGGATGCAGGATTCTCCGGGGAAGCTGTGTTGGGCCATCCAGTCCTGCAAGCTGCCTGGGCTCAGCTATGGAGGGCAGCTGTGCACCACCCAGAAACTCAAGCAGCATTTCAGTGCGTGGTGCTTTTCAGAAACAAAAACGTACAACCCAGGAAGAAGCCAGCTCCCAGGCAGGGGAGATGATTTCCAACTCAGAGGGTCTGGGTAAATTGATCTCCACGGGAACCCCAGGGAGCCAGGCCTGCAGCTGCCAGGGAAGGCAGCTCCCATGAGCAGGCTGAGGAGGACAGATGTGGGCTGAGATCAAAGGTCACCTGGGTGCTGGGGCAGCCTGGCCCTGGGGTTGGGAATAGCTGCAAAGTCTCCCAGTTCTCTCTCTAACAGGCCGATCCTGCCATGAAAAACAACAGCTCTTCCTTCTGCAGGTTCTGGGAAATAGCCTTTGTTCCTCCAGGGCCTGGAGAGGTGGCCTTAATCCAACGTGACTGCCTTGCGGTGTGCACAAATTTATCAGTGATGGCTTCTCTGGCTGCCCCAGACTTGGGCTCCAGTTGCCTGCAGCCAGTGACAGAGGCCATATGTCTTTCCAGCCTCATGTCAAGAATGGCACTGAGGTCTCTTTGTCTTCTTGGAAGCTTTTGTCTATGTGTGCACTTCATAGACCTCTGTGACTGGTTCCTCCTGCAGTTGAAAGGGGCCAAAAAAAGCTTGGGAGTTAAAAGGAAGCCCCACTGGGCTGCCCCATGTGGCTTCCTCCTTTTGCTGTTTGCAGGAGTGTGGTTGCTTCAGTGCTCTTGGGCTGGGGGCTGCTGCACCGCCCCCAAGTACTGTCTGGGCCAGCACATGACAGGTTGGCCTCCACCTGTTTCGGTGCTGTTTCTGGCATCTGCTGTCATTCTGGGCAGGCTTAGGAAGGCTTTTGTGAAGAGTTTGTGTTTTCTATTGCCACTCTTTAAAATGGCAGGAGGGAAGATTCTGCCCCTTCTTGACAGCCCCTATTGCTGGTGTAGGGGGTCGGCTGGAGGAAGGCCTGAGGGAGACACGTTTTCTCCAAGCTGTATCCCGCCTGTAAGGAACAGTGTTAGCTGGTTTGAACCCGGTGCTCTACATCTTCCGTGTCTCCACAAGGGAGCATCAAGCCATAGTGCTCGCCACCACTTGGGTCACCATCCTTCCCATCGCTTTCCTCTTGGTTGGCATTCATGCTAGCAGAAGGCGGGCAGTAGACTAGCTGTGTTGCACTGGTGCCAGGCCATGAGTGAGGGGCACACGTTGTCACACCAAGCCTTTCGGCTTTTGTAGGGCAGCAAGGAGAGCAGCTTTGATCACTACGTCTGCTCAACGTGTGGCTTTTGTTGTTTTGTACGATGTAAAAAAATAAGATTTCAAATTAACTGCAGTTTAGCTGTGTCTCGGTTTTTAATTGCTTGGAATTAGCACTTGATTTGCATAGCACTTGATTTGCCAATTATCTGTGCTCAAAGGAGGGACAGCTCCTGATTATGTTCCGTCTGGAAGGAAGCAGGATGGAGAATGATCCTGGGGAGGAAAAATCCAAACTCCACCGCGACTGAGCTGCGCCCGCACTTCGTGTGTCTGTGCTGTGTCTTCCACAAATGTGCTTCCCAGACAGGAAGGGTGGCAGTTCTGGGAAGGAGGCTGGCTCCCAACGGAGGTTACCCAGCCTGTGGAGGTTAGGGACAGTGCGCTGACCCATCCTGGTGCCAGCTGCCTCCCTTTGCACTTCTCTCTGGGCTGAAAAGGTTATTGGTTTAAGATCATTGGGCCACAATGCTCAATTTCTAGCCCAGGTTCGGCTTCAGGCTGCTCATTTATGAAGTGAGGGAGGGAATTTGCCCATAGGTAGTCCCAGCCCCGATCCCAGCAGTGGAGACTCGGGAGGTGGGTGGCTCTTCACCAGTCACATGCTGGGAGGACTCCAGCTTACTTGGTCTATAACCCAGGGTCCTCCCTGATGCAGTGAATTGGAGTACAGGGCTGCACTGGTCTCCAGATGCTGTCCAGGAGCCACTGCCTACACTAGTTGTCCTAGGAGCTGAGCGAGATGCTCAACTGGATCTGTGTTTCCCAAGGGCTTGGCTACTGTCATCACAGGGCCTCAGGCTAAGAGGCACGTGCGAGGGTGGGGCTATCAGCAGTCTCGATACTCTGGGGCCAAATGCTACAGAAAGCTCCGCCTTCCCCTTTTCTTCTTCCACTAGTAGTGACTGAGTGCTTACAGGAGTGCCATGGAGCGGGGCTTCATTGTGCCACTCTCCTGGAGCCTAGGAACCAAGGCAGTGTGATTATCATGCTGTCTCGGTTACTCTTCTTTCCCTGCTGGAACAAATACCCGACACCCAAAATGAGGGAAGGAAAGGTTTATTGAGCTCACAGTTACTGGAGGTTTCAGTTCATACTCAGCTGGATCCAATGCAGACTGGCACGGGGCAGAGGGCAACCTTTCACTGTGGCAGCAAAAAGCAAGTGCAAATGGGAGGAGCAGTGGCAACAATGGCTGCAGAGAGCAGGTCTGTCTCTCTGTCTCTCTTATGTTACATTCAAGCTCTCTGCCTCAGGCTGGGTGTAGCACTGACACCTGTAATCCCAGCAGTACTCAGATCCATAATCCCAGCCTTGGATCACCCATAATCCTAGTGGATCATGAGTTAATCACAAACCCTAGAAGTCCACCCCATAACTGCATGAGGCTTTGGAGGGGACACCTAGAGACAAACTTTATCACATGCCATCAACTTGGCTGGGCTAAGGGCCACCCAGGGAATTATGGAACATTCTTGGGTGTGTCTGGGTGGCTCATAAAGGCATCGCCTTGGGAAGTGTATCTATCTGACCCTCCTCTTCCTCTCTGGAGCGATTCCCCTCCTCTGCTTCCTGACCACCATGAGCTGAGCAGCTTTGCTCCTCCCATGTCCTTTCATGACGATGCTCCTGTATTGGAGCAGCCAACCATGGACTGGACCCTCTGAGACCAAGACCAAGTAAACATCTCCTCCTTTAAGTTGTGGGTGTTAGGTCTTATATACAATGGCAGGGAAGTGACTCATGCAGAGGGCACTGAGGGCAAGTCTGGAGCAGGTGAATCAGGGTACAACAGCCCCACAGTGACACATGTAGGTTGTCATGGTGTCAACCACCATAGAGGGAGGATGCTAACGTGCCTGCAGCACTCAGATGGGGCTTGCCTCAAGTGGCACCTGACCTAAGACTTAGAGATGATACTGCCTGAGACCCAGATATTATGCCTTGTGCCTGGCATGTGGCCTTTTCTTGGCCATTTCCATGGCTTAGGAGTGGCCCACAGGGTCAGGGCCTAATTCTTCTAAAAGTTGCTTGAACACAAGGCTCACCTGGCTTCTGAGTAGGGACAGTAGAGGGCCTGAGTTCCAGTAGTGACCCAAGCTGCCTGTGCCCACACTACCCTTCCCACTGAAGAGCAAGACGCTTGTGGCTTCTCTGCATCCAGAGCTTTCAGGGAACACTGGGCGTAGACTCAGACGCCACCTGCTCTGAGCTCTGCTCTGAAATCCTGTGCTTTCCCACACTCCCTTGCCTGGAGTGTGCTCCGAGCACTCTCTGCCTGTGCACAGAGTCAGCACTCCGAGGGCTGATTCTTCTCAGGATCCACATCCCCAGGCACCAGTGTTCCTGCACCATCAGAGGTGGCTCTGGGTCACTTCCTAGCTGGTCAGGGGCAGGTTTTGTCAGGAGACCTCTAACAGACCTCACCGAGCGCACCCTGCAGCACGAACTGCATGAGTCGCCTCAGGGACCTCTGATATCTCCTCAAAGCACCCCATTTTTCTACCCACTACAGTACCTCATAGAGTCCCTGCATCCTGGTTGCCTGACTCATGGTTTCTGCTGGTGTGGGAGATCCCCTTACCAAGGACCCTCCAGCAGCCTCAGTCTCGAGCCAAGAAGCAGAGGACAGTACACAGTTCTTCATGTGGCCTGACCCTGGGGCAGAGCCCTCAGGAGCTGAGCTCTCTTTCCGGTTGTGACTGAGCATTTCTTTTCTTTCTCTCCAACTTCTGGTGTGGAAGATGCACATGCATCATCTTACTTTTGAATGTAGGGAGGCTGTTTTTCCTTGCGTAGTGTCATGTGCAGAGTGTTGTCAGTTTTGTAGTAAATTTCGTTAAGTGAAAAGAGTTGATTCCATAGTTTGCATGGACTGTTGTTTCATGGTTGGTAGTGCTGGGCTTTGTGGGGCTGTTTAGGGTGTTGTGTGTCATCTACACATCTGGGGACCTCACTCAAGGTTTCTGGGGGTGCTTAAGCCTGACAGGCACAGGGAGGAGCGTGGGCACTGGGTTGCTGATTTCTGGAGGCCAGCCACTGTGGCTACTTGGGATGAAAGAACTCTGTTGCCACACCCAGTACCTGGTGAGGGGGCGAATGACCCCGAGCTCTTTGCTTTGCTGAGAGCTTGCCTTTCAGTGTTTGCAAAATCAATGGCCCTTAAGTGGTCCATAGGGCATAGATTCTGCTTGGTGGGGGTGGCATGGCTCAGTCACATGTGTCTGGAGACACCTTGCCCCACGCTGTCACTGAGGTACTATGACTGGGACAGAGGCCCCAGGTCCAGGTGCTTGGATGGCTTTCTGTATAATTACCTGGTTATTTGCACTGATTTGATTTTGCCTTTTCTTTAAGGAAATGTTCAGAATCATCTAGCTCCCTTTGTGAATCAAACAATAATTAACAGCACTGAATAAGACAAGCTGTCCCTGAGACAAAAGTAGAAAAGAGGGATCTCTGGATGGAGGAGGCCTAAGGGCAGAGAGCAAAAGAGGAATCGGGTATTCCCAAAACCACAGAGCCCAGCTGGGAAGACAGGAGGGTACACAAGGCTTCTGGGGGCCTTGAGATAAGCTCCCTAAAAACCATAGAGCATGCCCTCCTTTAATAACGAGGTCATGCCCAGGGATGCTTGCGTTACAGAATATCCTAAACCACCAAGAGTGAGCCCAACACACTCATGATTAACTGTAATCCCATTTGCGTTGTGGCTTGGACCCTAATGGGCTTTGGGTGTCACCAGAGCTCCTCAGAGTCCACACAGGCATCTGCTTCCGCCAACGCAAAGGAGGAGACTTGTGCAGTCAAAGAGCTCCCTCCCTGTGGGGACCACGCGGGCTTGGACACTTGGCTTCTTGGGGTCCTGAGCTCTTCTCACAACGCGCTCCACCCTGAGAGGTGGATCCTGAATGGTAAGTCTGTGCTTTTGCTTCCACCTCTGTGTGTCCCTCAGTTCTGTGTGCTGTGTACCAGGAGCCTAGGAAGTCCAGGAACGACATGAACTTCCCCCACCCCCGCTAGCACTGTTGCTAGTGTTGTTTTGGTCCCCAGAGTGGAGTGGATTTTGCAGAGACCCTACTTGGCTGTGGGCTGTGGGACACATCTTGCCCTCAGGTACGTGCGTTCCCTTTCAGCTCTCAGCCTTGCATGCAACATGCACCTCAGCCGGGACAGCAGCCCAGGGTGGAGCCTGGCTTGGGCTCCGCCTGCCGTCAGCCCCCACAGAGTCAACAGAGTCCACACCTAAGGGTGGGCAAGTCGGCAGTCACAGTGCCTTCAGTCCACTTTTCTGTCTCCACCTTTCAAAGCTCTCAGTTTCAAGAAGGTTGTAGAATTTCTTACTAGAGAAAGTAGAGAAAGAGTTCAGGACATATTTAAGGGCATCCTCTCTACCAGCAATATTCTTAAAATCATAACTTTCAGGCAAGGAATAAAGATCACATGGAGTTTATATCATGATGTTGATATGTGAGCGCATGAGCTCAAGAGGAGAAGAGGCCAAGGCCACATTGTCGCTTGGCTGGATCTTAGCCCTGGGAGTGGGCTGTCCTCACAATCCCCTCTGTCCTCCGTGTCTTGACTGGTCCACCCTGGGCTGCCCCAGGGAGGTTCCCTCTCCTGCAGCCTCCTTCTCTCCTCTCCTCTCTCTGGCTGCCCCTGCCTCCTCCCACACTGCTGATGTTCCCCAGTGAGCACCCCAGGTACAGAGGTGTCCCACATGGGAGAAGGCATCTGGCCCTTGATCTCATAGGCCCTGCTTGTCCAGCTCACTAAGGGACCTGAGGGCTCTGTCACGTGTCTCCTGCTCCGGGTCTCCTGCTGCCCTTGGAGTAGGTGCCAATGCCTCCTTTGCAGAAGGTCAGATGGAGGCAGCAATGTCTTAGAGTGGCCCAGCGCTTGGCTGGGAGCACCCAGACTCAGGCAGGCTAGCCCCAGCATCTTCCAGCCTCTCTCTTCTTTTCCTTCAAAGTAGAAACACTCTCTAGTACCTCTGGATGCTGACCTGCATCCTGAGAAAGAGCCATGGATGAGACACTGCCTGAACTCCCAAAGGACCACAGAGTCCCGGGGCAGGAGAGGAGCGTCGGGTTCCAGTGTAGGGATGGAAGGAAGTGGCCACTGCATCTATGCTTTTTGCTGTCGCTCTGAAAGCAGTACAAACTAGGGCTTGGAAAGGGCAGAGCTGGCTGCAGAGCACATATTTGGGACTCTCTCTCTCAGCCCTACCATGGACCTTGTGCCATTGCTCTGTGCCTTAATTTCCCCTTTGCCCAGACTAAGCATTTTTCATGTGCTTATTGGCATCTGTATCCATTAGCTTTTTTAAAAAAATATATTTAGTATAGCATCTACAGGGTCTCACTACACAGATTGGACTCATAGTGATCTTCCTGTTTTCAGCTTCCCAAGCTCTGGTATTACAACTGCCTGCCACCACACCCTGTCTCAATTGACTTCTCAGCGGGCCCTGGGGGTGGGGTCAGCACAGCACTCTGAGGATTGAATCCCAGGCCCTGTATCTGCCTAAGCAAGTGTTTTAACCTGCTGAGCTATCTGGCCTACCGCTGTATCCGCTAGCTTTTGTTTAAGCCCTTCACTTCTTTTCTAAGCCATGCTTTTTGTTGTTGGGAAGGAGGCGTGCTTTGCATAGCACAGACCAACTACTCTGATTTCTTTCCACACTGGTGCCGGGGACCTACTTCCTGTCTTAGCCCCAGCAATACCCACTATATTATCTTAACTCAGTGGTTCTCAGCTGGGATGATGCTGCCCCAGGTGACATTTGGCAGTGTCTAAAGAAACCTTTGGTTGTGACCGTGAGGTGACATACTGAGTTGGAGAGCCGTCTGGGCTAGTGGAAAGAGGTTGGTGATGCCGTATTCATTAACGTTGATTGATGCACAAATGGAAAAATCTCTTCTGAGAGTCCTTTTGGGTATAAAAACAATCCAGTTAGTCGAACAATTCTGGAAATCTGAGTGATAATGGTCATGACATACTAGAAATTCTTCATGCTGATCTGTACCTACCAGCCCACCAGTGGAAAATAGACTAACAGTTACTAATTCATTTTCACAGCTTCCAGCCTGGAAATTCTAATCCAAAAAGGGCTGCAAATGTGTTCAATTATCTTCCCGTACACCAAAGAGATGGGTCCTGGACTCTGTCAGGGGATCTGAGGCTGCACTAGGGGACAGAGTGTCCCCTGGTCCTATGGATCAGGGGGTTGGGATTGAACTAAATTGAATGACAAACTGGACTCCCTGCTGCTCCCCATTATCAGCCACTCCACTGGGACCTGTGCAGTGGGGGCAAAGCTCCTCCTCATTTAGACAAAGCCCTTGAAGACTCTTCTGAAATTGTTTCTTTCCATGAGGTGACTGGGATGTGGTTACTCACTTAAATATTTATCATGGAGACAATTTCTAGGAGGTTGCAGGGATGTCCTGGCTGGCAGAGGAGCTGGGATCGCAGGTCAGAAAGGGCTCCCAGCTCCCAGAGAAACTGTTAGAGCAGGCCCCTGGGGAGCCTCAGCACAGGTGCTTAGGGAAGTCAATGCCTCAGGTCAAGAAAGGCCTTAGCCAAGCTGAGGGGGGACCGAGCAGCTTCCCAGGCTGCTCTATTGTCTCACTGAGCCAATAACTATGAGGCAGGAATCATGGGGAAAGTGAGTCATGGGGGTGTTAGGTCACCAGTATGTACAGGTAGGCAGCAGGGAATCTGGTCTCTCTGCAGTTAGCCAACCTGGGTTACAGTGCTGTGCAGGCCACCAATCCAGGGATGAGCTGCCCTTGTAGTACAGGGAGCACTAAACTTATGCCTCCCAGAAGGAACTGGGAAGAAATCACTGTGTGTCTGAAGGGTGAGCAGCAGCTTCTCGTAGTGCTGGAAGTCAGGGCAGCCAGGACCTGGGAGAGCTTTGCAGCCACCGTGGCACTGCAGAGAAATCAACGAGGGTCTGTCCTGAGATTTTCCTTCACAATGAGGGCTGGGGGTGCCAGCCTTGGAGGTCTGAGGACACAGGACATCTCTGCTGCCATTTCCAGCTGGGCTAGTGGCCACCGCTCTGAGGTCAGCCCTGCCTGGGCTCCAGGACTAGGAGGTTCCCGCGCAGAGGGCGCTCCTGACCCTGGACATCGAAGGGTGAAATCAGACCCTGGCCTCATAATAGCAGTGTAGAAATCAGTTTTCAAGGCAGTGGGAAATGTTATTACAGCTTGGGTGTCGCTCAATTGACACTAAACAGGTCGGATTTCTCACGGACACAGGTGGGGTGTGCCAGGAATACCAACAGTGCCCATGCTGAGGGAACTGGAAGGGACTCAGTAGTGCCAGACCCCTCAGCACTGGGTCCTCAGGAGGCCAGGGAGCCTGGCCTTACGCTTTCCAATGAGTCCACTCCTGACTGCCACAGGTACATCCTGCACAGGAGTCAGGTGCGAAATACTTCCTGCTTTTATTTTCAACCCAACCACTTCAGGCTTTTTTTTTTGCAAAGATCTCACTTCTGACCTGAGGATACAGTTAGAGTCAGTTCTTCATGGATGCATACAGTGCTGGCCAGGAACGCTGGATCCTCACGGCCCTGAGGAGGGGTAGGGGCTCAGCATGCCCCCTCCTCAACCTGCTGCGGCCAGCTCTGTATCTCCAAGGCCCCCAAAGCACAGCACACCTTGGGAGTGGCCACCATCTCCTGGTGCTGATGCTCGGGCGGCCACCACCCCTGCAGCAGCTGTCCCTCCCCTCAGAGTCATGACCAGGGGAAGTACAGGGCTGGGCCTCCTTCTGACACCCACATCCCCCACTTCTCTCCATTTTCTCTGATTTCCCCTGGCCTGGGAGGCTCTCTGCCCTGCACTGTGCGCACCTCCAAACATCCTCCCTCACCCCACCCCGTCTTCAGGCTACAAGGGAAGGCTATCGTGACCTTTCCACCCCAGGTCCCCAACCTGAACCATGCTCACGGCCAAAGGGCTGCACCAAGGAGAGGTCGAGGACGGGGCGCCCCAGAGGGAAGGTGCGAGCAGGTGCCGCACCTGGCGCTCAGCCTGGCTCCAGCTCGCTGCTCTTGACCTGGGACAGGCTGGGCCGGGTGCTTGGTCTGTGCTCAATTCGCAGGAACACAGAGGCCTGGTGGCCTCCTGCCCTAGGCCAGGTGTTAACTGGGCACTGCCCCGCACGAAGGGACAGGAAGTTAGCCAGGCCCTTGTCAGTCTGGCCCGGGACCATGACACAATGGAGCCAGCAGCCTCTGCGTCCCTGCCTGAGGAAGGCGGACAGTTGCAGCAGCCCTGTGCATGGGCAGGAGTGCAGACGGAGGCTGGTGAGTGTTAAGGGGTGTGTGGAGGGCACCGCAGTCCCCGGCCCCTAAGAGGCTGAGCTGAAAAGAAAAGCAAGAAGGAAACTGGGCCGGCAAGGCTGGTCATAGTTGTTAGTGGCGTTTCCCAGTCCCAGATCCTTGATGGATTTCATGGGTGAAGGAAAGGAGGAGGAGGAGGAGAAGGGGAAGAACACGGGAAGGATGGAGGAGGTTAGGAAAGGGCCGGCAGAGAGAAACCAGAGTCACAAAGCCAGGGGCCTGGGGCGTAACGCAGGATATGGGCTGGGGATTTTGACCAAACTCTCAAAACTAAAGCACACAAACACTGAATTTTTCACCACCATCTATTTTTATTAATTCCGTGTCCAGGCCACACTATCCACAGCCTCCCCCATTTAGCCCACATGAAGGCCACTGTGAACCTGGGAAGACTCCCACAGCTTTGCTGCCAAGGAGAAAATGTGTGCTAGAACAACACTCAGCAGCTGGAAACAGCAGACCCAAGGCTGAAAGGAACCATGGAAACGCAAGAGGAAAGGCTATGCTTGCACAGGAGGAAGCCACAGGCTCCCTGCGCGGGAGCCCCACCCCCTCCACTCCACACAGCACAGGCCAAGGGCAGCCTCACAGAAAGGGCCCACTTATTATGCGGCTGCATTTGTTGCCTATAGCACCCCAATGCACAACTCTGAGCAAAAAGGCCTTTTCCTTCCTGGCCTTTGTTGAGACTCAATTCTCCCAAGGCAGTCGCTGAAAAGATTAAAATGAAAGAACATTTGCATAAACAAACTCAGCTCTCACAGCTGCTGGTCCCCACTCTGGACAGGAGGGGGGTGGGGGGGCGCCAGCCTCCAGCATAGCCAGAGAAAGGAAAATGCAGGGCTTTAGAGCTCATGCCTGAGCCAAGGGAAGGGGGCTGTGAGAAAGAAAGCCACAGATTTCTTTTTGTTTGTTTGTTTGTTTTTGGGTTTTTTTCAGAAATGGGGATTGAACTCAGGACTCAGGCTTTTCGCTTGCCAAGCAAGCGCTTATTCTACAGAGCTATCTCTCCAGCCCATAAAGCTATGGATTTCTGAACACAAAATTCCCAAGTAATTTGCCCTAATCCTTCTCCTCGGCTAGGAATTTATCTCTTTCTGGGGCAATTTTACCAGTGTCTAAATAGGTGCTCCTGTTCCCAAGACCCTTTCTACCTCCAGAACTTTCCCACAGCCACCATGGTGACACTGCCAACTCAGGGGATGCCCTTGCTGGGGAAGTGGCTGTTAGTCCTTTTGGTGGCTTGAACCATGCACCCCCAAAAGATAGGAAGTGTGATCGAAACATACAGTGTAGGTTTAAATAAAAAATAACAGGAAGCGACATGCTGTCATGAATCCCCCTCAAATCCTCATCCTCGCTTTGAGCACACTAGTCCTGCAGCCTTGCCACTTCCTGCAGCAGCTCTGGAGGCCTCTTTCTTGAGGGTCTCTACCAGGTGGGATCATAAATACAGTAAGCGCTGCTGCCCAGCGCCACTCCACAGAAAGCAGCTCTTGAAAACATGACACCTTGTCCTTGTCCCCTTAGTCACCAGATCTGGCACCTGTGGCTTCTGGCTCCTCCCCAAAGTCAAAATGCCAATGAAAGGGAAGTGTTTCGAACTGATTCGTGATATCAAAGCAACTAGGGCAGAACAACTACAGACACCAAGGAAAGAACAACAGAGCTGCTGCAGAAAGAGGCAAGGATGACGGGGTGTGCATGTTCCATGTGACAAGGAGGTTTATAAGGAAGACGAATGACAGTGTGTCCTTACAGTAATAAATTAAATAAATACACATTCACTGTATGTTCAGAACACACTTTGTATGTTCAAACCCCAATCTTAAACCCTGAATATGTCTCTAGTGGGAAATAAGGTCTCTGTGGATGTGTCAGTTACCTCGAATACTAACCATCTTTAAAGAAACAAGAAGCCTGGACTTTGGCAGAGAGAACTGATGGACAGCAAACGTTAGGGGGTGATTGCAACGATGCTTCTAGAAGTCACAGGACACAGAATATCCCTAACAACCAGGCAGGCCCTGGGGGAGCTGGGCCTGATTCTCTTGCAAGGGCTCTGAAGGAACCGGCCCTGTGGACACCTGATCCTCGGCTCCAGACCCCCAGGACCGGGAGAGAGTGCACGTCTGCTGCTCTCTGCCTCCTCAGAGCTGGCACTTAGTCACTGCAGCCCTGGGAAAGTCTCTCAGCCATGAATTCACATGGTCTGGACATTCCCGGGGGACCGAAGCATCTTCCTTAGAAACAGGAGCAGAAGACATGAAAGTGTGCAGAGGAAATGGGGAGGGACTGCCCTATAGTCTGACCTCTCTTGGAGAGATGCCTGCCCACTCGCTCCTGAGTCAGGGGAGCTGGACCCTGGAAAGTGCTGGGACTGTGCGGGGGAGATTTCTACTTGGGATGGAAGGGCTGCCATAGAGAGCGGCGCAGGCACCAAGACGGGACCACCATGCATCCAGGCTCAGTTGTGGGGGCAGCTGCGACTGCTGCCTGCGCTTCCTGTCTAGGGGAGCCTCACTGTCATGGCTGAGCTGACCATCCCCCCCACCCCCCAGAAGGCCAGAATGCAGGAACCACTCCCGGCAGACAGGGGCAGCTTGGCAGCAGGGTGGCCACTGCAAGGAGGGCAGTCCTGTGGCTGGTGTCACTGATTATGAAACACTAATTGCATTGATAGCCGTGAGAATGACAAGCATATACAATCCTCAGTATGCTGAGTACAACGTGCGTAGTCCACACATCATTAACTCGTCTAACTCCCAATGGGGAGCACTGCTATCGGCCCAAGCTCGCAGAAGAGGTCACTGGAGTGCAGGGACCCACGCGAGGTTCCAGGACAGCGGGAGGAATTCTGTGGGCTGTAAGATCCGTGCAGCCAGGGCAAGACCAATGCACCACTCCTGGGGACCACACTTAGACCCCAGAGTGGGAGGAATCTTCCAGGAACTCACTACAGATGGGTGATATCCACAGGGATGGTAGCATCTGCAGAGCCCTCTGATGGGGACAAAGAAGCTTGAGATGCAGGAGCCACTCGGCCTGGATCCACGTGACACGTCCCACCAATTTTGACAAGAGGGAAGATAGTTTCATGGAAGAAGGATCACCTTTTCTATTAAGGATATATTTAGACATTTACAGGAAAAAGAACACCACTGATTACACAAAAATAACCTCAAATGGGCCACATGGGGGAAAAAAACTATAAACATTTTAGAAAAATACTGAAGAAATCATTGAATGCAAAGACCAGGCAAGAGTCTTATGAGTGCCACCAATAGACCACCCATGGTGGCACATACTTGTAATTCCAGCTCTCAGGAGGCTGAGGCAGAAGGATTGCTGTAAATTCAAGGCCAGCCTGGGCTTCATAGCAAATCCAAGACCAGCCAAACTATATAGGGAGATCTTGTCTCAAAAAACTTTAAAAAAAAGGATCGCCAATAACACTTTACACAAAAGGGAACATTACTACATGGCATATGGTCAGAATTAAGTTTTTTTATTCTGTGAAGTACCCTGCAAAAGGGTGAAAAGACCAGGATGCATGAGAAGAGAATCTGTATGCCACACACCTGATGAAGCAGCAGCACCCAGAATGTAAGAAGGGTTCTCACAGGCCCACAAGAAGTTCAGGGAAGCCTGGTCAGAACCCAGGCCGGGGCACATGTTCTGCAGAAGTTGGCAGAGGTGGGGCAGGAAGCGCAGGAGGAGGCGTGGGTCGCCACACAGCTGCTGCAGTGATTCAAATAAAAAAGGACAATTTTAAAGGGATGGCACAGGCACTGATGAGGAGGCAGAGACACTGGGCTCTGTGTTCACAGTTAGCAGTGTGAGCGATGCAGCCCCTCCACGTCCGGAAGGTGGCTGGAGGATTCTTTCTACTCATTCCTTTGTTTATTTTATTCATTCACATTTGTGGTGCATTTTTGATGTGCAGTTGGGACTCGAAAATAACACATCACTCCTTGGTCGTCCCTTCCTGCTTCCCACCCTACATCCCCTAATCCCCTTTCCACTTCACAAAGACCCATCTCCCTCTTCTTATGACATGTTTAATTCAGCTCTTTGCTCACATTTTGGCTTTCTCACATCAGACAATCCACGTGATGTTTAAGCCTGAGTGTCTGATTGATTTCACTTAACACTGTGGCCTCAAGGTGCATCCGTTTTCTTACAAAAGGAATTGAGCTTGCCCCTCTTTAGGGTAGCATAGTGTTCCATTGTATGTAAACATCATATTTTCTTTATTCATCTCTATTCATTCCTTGAGGATGGCCAATCTTTCTGGGGTAAAATAGCAACTAGTGCTGTTTTAATTTGCATTTTCTAGTGGTGTTTTCTTAAGACACTCAACATACCCCTGCCATTGATCCAGCAATTTCCCTATAGACCATTTGCCTTCAAGAAATGGAAACTTGTGGGTTGCACTGTGTCCCCCTAAAGGTCATGTGGAAATCCAAAGCCGGCTCCTGAGATGTGCTGTAGTTGGAGACAGGTTCAAAGATGTAGTCAAGTTAAGATGAGGCTTACTGGGTGAGGCCATGTCTCAGTTCAAGACCTTGAAAGGAAAAGAGAGATGTGGTTATAGAGACAAGAGGTACTTCAGGAAAGGCAGGCAGAGACGGTGGGATGTGGCTACCAGCCAGGAGCAGCACCATGGACTGCAGGCAGTATGGAGGAGGATCCAAAGTGGCTTCCTTTCCAGACCCTCCAGAGGGAACCAGCCCACCAACACCTCCACCTCAGACCTCCAGCCTCCAGAACCACGGAACACTCATTGCTGTTGCCGTGGTAACCCATCATGAGGTGCTCTGTTCAGGAAGCAGCTCCCATAAAGGGCTCACGCAGGTCTATAAGCTCCAGGGCTGCATGCATTGCCCCTCGTGTGTTTTATCATCCATGTACAGTGCTAGAAGACACGGGGCTCCCTACAGATGGCTTGTACACCACCTTTTGTTCATTCACATGTGCGTATGAGAAGAGACAAGGCACTGGGCACCTCTGGGTGGTGCCCAGCGCTGCATTGTGCATGGACGTGCACAAGAAAGGAGCCCACACACTGCAGCTGGCCCTAGGAGGAGATACAGCAGGGAGGGATAATGACAGGAAGCTATGCAAGCAGGGTGAGGAGGATTGGAGGCACCCTTGAAGAGGAGCCAGCCTGAGGCATTCCACAGAGACAGAAAGATGAGGACCAGGGAGGAAAAGGGACAGCCAGGCAAGGGGAGGATGGAGCTTTTCCCAACATAACTGGCTTACCCAGGACACAACCTCTTATATTTTTTTGCTTTTATTTTTTCTTACTACAGCTAAGTAGCCACATCGCCCAGGATGGGCTAGAACTTGGAGTCTTCGTGCTTCAGCCTTCCAGAGTGCTGGGATCACAGGCACACACCTTGCTCCAAATGCTGCAGTCTTAATAAAGCGCAGCAGCTGCAGCCATGCCTCTGCCTCCCTTGCCCCCGCCTTCTCACATCCAAATCCTGAGGGGACACGGAAGAGAGGATGGGTTCTCCCAACTCTGCCACCTTCGTCTCCTCCTGAGCCGCCCCTGCCTACTCTCCTGCTGGGCCACCTGGTCCCTGCATCCAGGGACCTGGGCTTCACACCCACAGGTCCCAGCCCTCAACCACCCTGCCTCAACATGGTTGCTGCCGCTGCTAATTCGCCACTGCCACATGACATGAAGGCTGCAGCCGCCCACCACAGCCCCAGCGCAGTCATCCCTGCTGGGTGGTACCCGTCCTGGGCCTGCAGGTCTGACACAGAAAGCCCAAAGTGACAGGGCAATGGGTGCTGTCTCAGTCTCTATCCTGATGGCAAAATCCCTGGAACACAACACAAAGCTCAATGGATCCCAAGACTGTGGGGCTAAAAGAACACCTCTGGGGAAGTTCCCTGGGAGGTCCGGGAAGAGAGGCAGCTCCTCCATCCTTTGGTTCCAGAACCCGTGGCTATGGTACTCTCCCTGCTCCATGCTGTCCCACCCTCCACAGGACCGAGTCCTAGTCCTACAAGGACTGCCCTGAACAGGAGACTTAGCTCACCTTAAGAGACCATCCTAGCATTCAGTCAGGCTCCTTGTTCCAGGCGGTACAACGTCTAGTAAAGCCATGCATTGGTCCGTGGTTGTACCAGCACCCCAAGGAGATCAGCATCTTGCTCTAACCCCCCTTAGGCGAGATCACCTTGGGTGGATCGGGGGCAGTAGAGGGGATTTCCCTTAAGGCAGTGGCTGTGGTGCCCAGTGAGACTCAAGACCATAGAAGGAAGGTGAGCAGAAAGTGACCGATCTGACTTGTATTTGCATAAGATGGGGAAATGGGTGGGGGCAGGGGTAGAAGATAGGAGGGAAAATCAGGGAATACAGGCAGGAGACTCATAGACCCTTCCAGATGGGGGAGGGGCACTCAGAGCAGCAGAGAACGAAGAGGCTGGATTCTGACTGCCCTCTGGAGGTGTCCATCTCTGTTCATTTGCACCAGCATAACCAACTATCAATCTGGGGGCCTAAAAGCTGCAGAAACATATTTCTCCTAGTGCTGGGCTCCAGGAGACCTTTGTGGTATTTGTCCCATGCCATGATCCAGTAAAGCAGGAATGATGGCCACTGTTTACAAGCAGGGAAACCGAGATCAAAGGTATTCATGGAAAGCCACAAAAGTGGCTAAGTAGAGAACACGTGTTTCATGCCTAGCCTTCTGTCTTAGTTACTTTTACTCGTTGCTGTGACAAATACCCGACACTCAAAATGAAGGAAGGAAAGGTTTATTTAGCTCACAGTTGCTGGAGGTTTCAGTCCACATTCGGCCGGCCCAAGGCTGAGAGGAACAGGGCAGAGGGCATCCAGTTCATGGCGGCAGAACAACCCACTCACAGGAGCAGAGAGCAACAGCTCTTTAAAAAGTCTCTTTGTACTCAGTCACTTTGACGTGGGCCCATTGCGCCCTAGGGTAGAACCAATCATACCCTAGGATGGGCCCTTGATCCCACTCTAGGGAGGAGCCAATCATATCTTAGGCAGGCCCAGGTCATGCTCCAGGGAGGAACCAATTGTAACATATAATCCTAGTGGATCATGACCCATGTCTCAAACTCTAGAAGTCCCCGCCCCATGATTGCATGAGGCTTTGGGGGGACAACTAGACATAAACCATAACATTCCGCCCCTGGACCCCCAAAGTCTCATGCACATCCCTTTGTACAAAAGACATTTGAGTCCATCTGGAAGAGTTGTCAAAGTCCCAAGTCTCCAGGATCCAATGCAAATTCTCAACTGTGAGCCCCTGTATAAAAGAAAAGTTAAGCATATCCAACATTCAAAGGTACAAGATAAACATTACCAATCCAGAAGTTGCAAACAACAGGGTAATACAAAACACTGGGACCAACACAAGTCCAAAATTCAGCAGGGTAAACATTAAATCCCATAGTTCCAACTGGAACATCTGAAGCAGTCTTCACTGAGTTGTGACCTCCAAGGGCCTTACACGGCTCCGTCCCTACAGCACTCTTGGCGGTAGTTTCCATAGCTTCTCTTTTAGGCCGGCTTTGCTCCCTCTTTGCCTGATCCACGTTCCTGGCTTTTCCACACTTCTGGGGTTTCCACTGAATAGGCTTCTCACTCTCTGCTTCACACACTGCACTCTGAGGGACACACTGCCTGGCCTCCCAGGCCTTCTTCTGAAATCGAGGTGGAAGCCTTCTTAACCTCAGAGCTCCTATGTTCTGAATGCACCTAAAATGAATGCCACGTGGATGATGCCAAGGGTTGCTGCCTGCTGGAGCAGTAGCCAAGCTTCCTTCTCTCTTGACTGTAGAGGTTGAGGGCCTAGATCGCCGACCACTCTGACCCTGATTCTGAGAAACAAATTCTCCATGCCGGCGCCATTTTGGAACCTGGTTTGGCCGCTGCCGCCATTCTGGTACTTGGGTCTCTGCGGCTTTCTTCTCAAGGCAAAGCCTCTCTCCTTTGCAATTCTGGGGCTGCAAAGGGTGGAGAGCTGCTGCCTCTTGTGATGCCCTCAGGCCATCCTTTTG
>PVKN010011661.1:0-21435 GCA_004027915.1 Capromys pilorides
CTCTCTCTCTCTCTCTCTCTCTCTCTCTCTCTCTCTCTCTCCTCTCTCTCTCTCTCACACACACACACACACACACACACACATGCACACGTGCCACCTTCTACAGAATCACTGAAAAGGGACCCTCAGTCTTCCAAAGAGCACTAGGTACCAGGATTCCCTTCTCCCCATGTTGGGGGGATGGAGTCATGATCCCTCTGCAGTGCCTTCGGTGACCCCCCTCCCAGGCTGAGAACCACATGTGCCCATCTTGGGCAGAGTCCTCTGAGTGGAGCCGAGCCTGCACCAGACTCTTCAGCTCTGGGGGACACAGCTGAGGAGGGCAGGGCCCTGCGGACTGCCTACAGGGGAAGAATCACCAAGTACCCCACGGCGGGGTGATGGCTGAGGTCAGCAGCCCACTGCAAGAGGGATAGCTATGCACCAGTGGCTGCCCACTGTGCCTCATGCTCACCAGTGGAGAGGGGCGGGCCACGGGGGCTGGAGCTACCAGTGGCCTTGGGTATCACGCCTGCCCCTTCTGGGCCTCTGGGGAGGGAGGCTGGAGGGGTAACACCCTGGAGGGGGGAGGCCTGCGCTTGAACCCTGAGCTCCCCACTCTGCTTGGAACTGCACACCCAGTGTCCTCTCTGAGTGTGAGTGTTGCCATAGGCAGTACAGTCCCAGGTAGTGCCCGCCCCATGCCATACACCATCATGGCAGTATGTCTGTGGGGTCTGCCTGGCCTGTGTCCCCACTCCCCAGCCTGGGGCCTGGCCTGCAGCAACATCTCAGGTGTCTGCTGGATAATAAATTAATAAACCAGGCCCCTCCTGGATACTCGGCAAATATTGTCTGAATGTAGGAACGTCGCCACCAATATGGACACATGTTCATGTACACAGACCATAAAAGGGGCCTGGACAAGGGCTGATGGGCTGATAAGATTAGACCTGAGCTCGGAGGCCGCTCGGCAGGTCAGCAGTGCGGGTGAGGGGCTGGAGAAGCCTTTGCACAGAGCAGAATCTGAGGCTGCCCGCATCCCTGTGGCTGCTCCTGGCACCACGTCCTTCGGCTCTGATCGAAACATCTGTCATGCTATGACCCCTCAGCAAGTCACCTGTTCCTCTGAGCCTCAAGTCCGGTGGTCGAGAGGAGGGAACCAACCAAGGACACAGTGCCCACTTCTGCCACCCCCTGCAGGAGTCACTGTAAACCAAAAAAAAACAAAAGGCCCTCTCCATCTCTGATCCACACAAGGCGGAGTCACCCACAGCCCTTTCTCCAGGGCTCCCGACTGAAGGCTCAAGTGACTGACTGGCCCTGGCCAGTGAGTGGTGCTGACGGGACATGGTGATGGTGGCGCTGTCACTGGTAGTTCCTGGACAGCTCCTCACATGAGCAAATGGGAGGACAGAGTTGGGGACATGCTATGGTGTCTCAGCTATGGTGACTCAGCCCAAGTGTGGCCAGCAGCAGAAGAAAGGACTCCAGCTCTGGGTCAGGCCCTGCCCGTGCAGGGCTGTGAACACAGGTAGGGCGCAGGTAGCGTGGTGGGGAGCCCAAGCCTGTGTCCCCATGTGAACTATGACCCTTAGGCTTCATGGCCCAGGTATACTGTCTCTGACCCAGAGCCCTTGTCCTGATGGGGTGAGAGGTCCCAAAGCAGAAACCCCTTGGATGTTGTCAGATGTGCCCTGTACCCAGGCCATGCAGAATGGGGGCCTCCACATCATGTCACAGGACTTGCATCTTTCATTGTTTATTTTTGTTTTTCAGCTGAGGGGAAGGGGCATTGAAGCTAGTGACTGTTGGCTTAATTAGGCTGAAGGAGATGGTGACTGGGAGGGGAATACCCCTGGGCCCTCAGGAAGGATGTGGGGATGGATGGGGAGGGACACTGCCTCAGGAAGGTGCCATGTCCCTGGCAGGGGATTCTGAACCAAAGCCTCCACCCAGATAAGAGACCTGAGGACACCCTGAGGCTGACAAGGGCTGCAGCCAGGGTGCCACGGTGCTGAGGGAAAGGTAGCTGTGCCCTCCCTGCCCCAAACAGCCCACAGTAACTAAGTGGGGTGTCAAGGACCGAGGCCTCTGTGCCCACGGTTGTGGCATCTACTGCATTTGGCTGGGGGGCCTCAGCTACCACCTGTTCCCAGCACGTGGTTGTCTCTACTGGGAAGAGCCAGGCACCTGGCATGGGCCTTGCTGGTTGCCAGTGCTGGCAGAGGAAGGAATGGGACTCTCCAGCCAGCCTTGGAAAGCAATCCCCAAGATGCCAAGAGTATCAGCTGCAGACGGGGGCGCCCAGCTTCTGGGCCATGTGCCTACGCAGTGAGGGGCTTGGGCAGAGACACAGCCAAGCACTCTCAACTATTCTTTCCCCCAATTTCTCAATTAGGAAACTGAGGCAGAGTGGCTAGAGGATCTACCTGAGGTTCCAGCTATTTATTTCAATCCACATCGGGGCAGGTGGGTCCAAGAACAGATGACCCTGAGGAAAACAATCCAACTTGGGCCCCAAACACAAGAGCAAAGGCAGCTTTCAGGAAAAGACTGTTGAAGAAAGTGGTGGCATGGTCCCCTTAGTGGCCTGGGTCCCCAAATGCCTTGGGTAAGGACACACAGCTTACTCCTCCCTGCAAAACCCTCATCCCAGGGCACTGCTCACAGGATAAATGGGAGCAGAAGGCCGCAGCAATGCCCAGGCCCACAACCCTGAGTTCACACCTACAGCCAGCTGTAGGGCTGGGCCCTACAGCTCTGGGCCTCAGTTTCTCTGCTCATACCAGGATAGGAGGGCAATACCTCCCACCAGAACACTCAGGGGAGCATTGTACCCTCATCAAGCAGCAGATACTTTAGAGAGAAGAGGGCCAGCTTGGCCCCCTGGACCCCTCGACATGAGGCACAAGGCAGGGCTCACTGAGCTAGTGCCCTCAAAAGATGGACGCAGGGACCTGGCCTGCCCCTGTCTGCTCAGGGGCCTCCAGGCCACTCTGCAGGGACCAGTCCCTGAGCACAGCTCTGGACTCGCCTGGCCTTGAGCTTTCCAGCCTTTCGCAATCGGCAGGGAGTCAGCCTCCCAGACTGGCTCTTTATCATGCGGGGAACTTCTAACACCACAATAGCTGATTGTCCTGTTCCCCTAGGTGCAGAAAGAGTCCTTCACGCACACACACCCTCCCTTTTTTAAAAATTTGATCACTTTGGAATTATAATGGATCCTATTGTGATTGGTCTGTTCAGGTGGCAGTGTGGCCCTGAAGCTGCGGGGCAGGGGGGTGGAGGGAGGGTGATGCTGGAGGTCACCAGAAGTTACCACGGAGGGGCCATCCAGGGAAAGCTTAGAATGTCATCCTACACAGCTCACTGTGGACAGCACTGCAGACTGCTGGGATTTGAAAATCCATATTTACATGTCAAGCCACCGATGTTTATTTTTATTCAATTTTAAGTGAACAAATTAGGTTGGAAACTCTTACCTCCTGCACGTGCCAGGCCAGAAGGGCTGAAGTGAGCTAGGGCTGAATGCAAAGGGGCTGCGACAGTGACCTGAGGCCATCTGCAGCCAGTCTCAGGGACCCTAAGCCACAGTAGGGTTGGTTTTGTGGCCCTCTGTGGTGGGTGGGTGCGGAGCTTGCTCTGTGAACAGGGAAGGCCAGGAGCCCGGCCCACCTGGGTAGCCCAGTCCAGGTGGTGGGGTCGCCAAGCCACAGCCACTGGCCAGGCCTGCCGGTCAGCATCCCCACCCCCCACCATGGCTACCACAGGCCTCCTGGGCCCCTCAGCCCCTGGGGACTTCCTGCCTCACCCAGGTTCCCAAGAAAGCCCCAGGGTGGAATTTCTTAGAACTTTCAGCAGTTGCTGCTCCAGTCAGAGGGACTTGGCAAGGGTCCCAAGGGCAGGGCAGGGCAGGGAAGCTGACTGAGTTCAGAGGACAGAAGCCAGGGTGCTGGTGGGACAGCTGCTGGCCACTGGCCAGGTATGTGGACATTGTCATTGCCCCTTCCTGGGGCCTGCCTCTCTGCACCCCTTTGCTGATTGGGGTTAGATGGAACCTGTTCTTCTGGTGTGGTAGTGAGTGATGGGAATTCCCTGGACACTGGGAGGCTGAGGCAGGAGGATTGCAACTTTTCAACTTACTGACTTAGTGAGACCCTGACTCAAAATAAATTAAAACAATATAAATAAAGGCTGGCTGGAGATGTAGCTCAGTGTGAAGGTCCTGGGTTCAATCCACAATTTAAAAAATAATGATAACAAAAAGCACCACACCTAGGACAGAGATGGCCTAAAGACACAGTGTCCTCTGAAGGGGACCTGGTGGCTCCTCCTCTCTGGCCAGTCTGCTCACAGCCTCTGGAGAAGCCCTGGACCCTGCTCACAGAGGCTCTGCAGTCAGTGTCCTGGAGGCAGAAAGCCGCCTCAGGCTGACCAGGGACACTGAAGCTCTCAGAAACCACAGGGTTTCTGGGAGGAAGCGCTTGTCCACCCTGGGACAGGGACAAGGCCTGCCCTCTGATCTAGAGCTCTGAGAGGCTCCCTGGGAATCATTTGAGCAAGAACTCTGGGGCGCTCTGGGAGCTATGTGGAGCGGGAGGATCCAGGGACCCTCCTCAGCAGATCACCGCGGAAGCCCTGAAGCCCTGAAACAGAGTACAGAGGTCAGAAGAGCTCAGAGCAGACCTGAGAGTGGGGCTGGAGGCAGGGGAGACTCAAGGGCCCAGGCAGCCACGCGGAAGGGATGGCTGTGCTCCTCACCTCTCAAGATCAGCAACAGAGCCCAGGAGCCCCAGGGCCAGCCAGGCACATGGAGTGCCTCAGGGGTCTGCCCAGTCCTTAAAGAGGTGGTCAGGCAAGTGCTTAATGGCACACACTTTCAAGAAGTGGCCGGGAGAGGCCCCCAGTGCTGGTGGGGTCTGCCAAGCACTCCCAGGACTCCCAGGAGAGATCACCCTTCTTCTGCCAGTCGTGCTACCCTAAGACAGCAGCCTGTAGCCCAGCTGCCTCTGCAAAGACACCAGAGCGAGCTGATTACAAACCTCTTGCCAAACAGGTGGTAGGAAATCCTAAGCTATTTGGTTTTTTTGGTTTGGCTTTGTTTTCATTTCACCTACTGAAGTGAAACTCATGGTCGTAAAGGGCACAGCCCTGTGGCACTCAGTGTAGTCACAAAGCTGTACCGCTGTCACCTCTGGCTAGTTACGGGGTTCTCATCTCCCTAGAGGGGCACTGTCCCACTCAGCAGCTTCTCCCTGTGCCCCCCCCCCCCCCCGCCCCCACCAATCTGCAATCCCAGTGCCAAACTCAGCTTTGGTGTTCTGGACTCTTCATCCCCTGAGGCATTTTCATTTTTTCCCCCTGAGGCATTTTTAAAGAGAAGAAAATAGCAAAGAACAGACCTGCAGGCTACAGCCCTGTGGACCTGAGCACCTGCTGCCTCAGTTTTCTTGCCTGTGAAATGGACTTAGAAACACCCCCATGGGGGTTGAGGACGGAGTGTGGTGTTTGCCCTGGGAGTCTCGGAACTTTTTAACTCTCAGTGATGTGGGGGTTGGGGGTGAGGATGACTTGGCACAACGGCAGTTGGAGAGCCAGTCTGGGAAAGTGACCTGCTTCCCCACAGGCACAGCCATCCATTTGACTTTAGGCGGCTTGCCTAACTGGTCCAAGCCTCCACCCCCACCCCCCTGCTGCTGCTCAGTGCCCCCATCTGTGGAATCAGGCAGACTTGGAGGGTCAGAGCCTGGCATGCTAGTGGGCAGCAGGGTTGGGAGATCCCTGGAAGGTGTACCCCGCCCCCCAGAAATAGGAATCAGGGCAGCCTTGTGAGGAGATTCCTAGAGGGGGCACCAGCTGGAGATGCCCAAGGCCATGTGACGGGGCCGTAGGGGAGACTGCTGGGATCCAGACAGGCAGCCAGGGCCCAGTTCCTCTGGGGTATCCTTCAATGCCAAGCTTTACACAAGTGGCTGGTTGCTGCCCACCCTGCCTGCCCTTCCATCCACCCAGCTGTTCCTCTCCACAGCCCACCAGGAGCTGGCGAGTGGCCGTAAATGTGCCCAGTGCCCCCCCCCTGCAAGTCACCCAGGTTTTATGTTGTAAGAACACCGTGGGGCGTCTCAAACACACCACTAATGACAGGCATCATGAAGCAATAAAAGTGATGGGGCTGGTGGGAGGGGGCTGTCGGGAAGGGGGGCCGTGTCCCCGGCTCCCCTGGCGGCGGCAGGAGCTCTCTGAGAATTGATTAGTCTTGGACGTGCTGACCTTTTTGTTCTTGAAAAATTGCTTTTGAGCAGCTGAGGCAATAAAAGTAAATTGATTCAGAGAGAATGAGGATGAAATTTGCGTTAGGCAAGGAGCAGTGGATAAACGCCCCGTGATGTCAGCATAGCCACCCGGCCCCTGGGCAGCAGGATGGTGGCCCTGGGTGCTGGGGGAGAGCTGGGGTCCAGACGGGCCTCCTGAGTGTAGGTGGCAGAGAAAAGATGCTGAGAGTGAAAGGGACAGAGACAAGCAGGCTGCAGTGGGAGAGGAGGGAGGCCAAAAGGAAGAAGGCCCAGCGGCGTGGTCTGGAAAAGGGAGGGTGGGCATTAAGACCGGGTCATGTCCGCAAAGCTGTGCTCTTGCCCCCATCTTCCAGAAGGAGGAAATGCGGCTCTGGGAGGCTGAGGAACTGCTCCAGGTCTCTAGCTAGGAAGTAGTAAACCACCCCACCCCCGCCAGCATCCTTGTCTGGTGCCATCCTCAACCCCAACTCCCTGGGCACCAGCAGCTACAAGCCCCCAAGGCTCCTGGGGACAGTCACCACACTCAGACAACCCTCTTGTGGGTAGTACTATGTCTGAACTCAGGCAAGGACACCAAAGCCAGCCAGGGGGCTCCCAGGGTGAGCCTGCTACAGTGTCACTGTCAGCTGCAAGCACCTACTGGGGGACAGGGGATGGAGGGGGGGGGTGTCCTTCAGTTTGCAGAGAAGCAGAAGTATTACTATCACCAAGGTCCCCACTGTAAGTCTGAGCTGACACCTCTCCTCTTTCCTCCCTGGGTCCCAAGGAGGACATCAGGCCCAGCCTGCAGCAGGTTGGTGCTGCACAGCTGGAACCCACCAGGGCCCAAAAGACAGCAAAGCTGTGTTTCTCCCTGAGCTGCCCGAATTTCCCCTTTCCTACAGAGTTCAGGTGGGATATTTCTCTGAGTTCTTAAACCACACCCTTGGATTTGGTACTCAAGGAGAAAGAAATCCTGTAGGTTTTATTCAGAATGCCCATCCGATACATCTGGCGGTGCCTCTAGGGGCCAATGTCTCCCTAAACCGCCCACACCCTGGGGGGCAATTAGGGTACAAATGTGAGCTAGCAGCCCCCAGCTTGAGCTTTAGGGGTGATCAGCCCTCAGGCACCAGAAAAGGCTGGTCTCAGCTGCTTCCCCAGTCCCCACAGGGACCCAGTTGAGTCGGATGTCAGTGCAGGCGTCCTGATTCCCTCACCTTGCGTGACCCACGCCCACACACCTCTGTCCTTAGCCAGGAGTCTTTGCTTTCGGACACCACCCATACTCCTACCTGCAATCCCTGTCCAGGGAGGAGCCTGCAGGCCTCCCTGCCTCTATTTCCCCAAAAGGAAAGGAAGTTATCAAGATGTCAGCAAGCAACTATTTCCCTTGCCCCTCACTCCATAAGCTCTCTGGCTCCATGCTGCCACCCAGGTTCAGCCAAAATAACTGGAGACTACAGGGAGGGTGTGACCCCTGGAAGCCTTGTGCTTCCCATCACCTACCTCATCCTGACCCTCAGCCACAGGCACCCCAACCCCTCAATCTTCAGAATCCAAAGGGCCTGGGGCAGCAAGTTGCTGGGTGACCTCGAGGCTGCTAGTGGAGACAGTCTCATGCGTGCTCACGCATGTGCACGTATACGCATCACACACACACACACACACACGCACACACACACACACACACCAGGGCTGGGAACCTAGGCTACAATGAGGGCCGTGGGAATCCGCTGGGAGCTGACACCACTTGGCACACACATGCCTGTGCACCCTGTAACCCTCCAGGGCCCATTAAGCACTGAGTGAGTCCATTCTCAGGGTAGAAAGCAAAGATGACTCTACGTGCCCTGTTCTGCAAAGGCCTAAGATGGGAAGGGGCATCTTCCAAGCAACCCTGGGGAACTAAGCAATGTAGTAGCTTGCACAGGCTTTACTACTAGGGAGATGTGGAGCTGGAACAGAACACCTCTGCCTGCTCAATGGCCCATCCCTGCTGCTCTTCAGCTGTCATCCCTAGTGAACCTGCATGGACTGCTCCGTCTCTAGACTGTATCTCCCAGCTGTAAAGAGCCAGCTCGTTCGCAGGGAGTAGTGCCTGCCCTGGGTACAGCTTGGCTGGGCGCAGGGCCGAGAGTCATAGCCCCGCCCAGTGTCCGGGAGAGGTCCTGGCAGTGCCTATGGTGAGTAAGGGCTGGCATCGGGCCGGGGAAGGGTGTGCAGAGGTCAGCAGGGAGGGCTGTGCTGTGGCATTTGTGGACAGGCTGCCAGGTGCAGCCGGACCTGTTCCACAGGGCCTTGCCTGTTTCACTTCCCCTGGAGTAGGGACAGCTGCAAGAGGAGGGTGGAGCCAGGCCCCTGGGTCCCTGGACTCCAGGATGGAGGTTTTTATGAGCGGGCACCGGGCCAGCAATGGGCATGAGCAGGGAAGCTGCACACATGCTGGGGCGGAGGACAGGCACCTCCACCATAATCAGATGCAGACCTGAGCTCCCTTCTCCACAGAGCTGGCCTGGGGCTGGCATAGCCTGCAGGGGAGGTCCCCTCCTGGTGGCCCCTCCCTGCGGTAATCCCTGACTTTGTGTTCTGCAAAGCTCCAGGAGTCTGGTGTCCACAGGTGCTGGGTGAAGGTCTGTGATTCCTCGTTCATCAGAAACTCGTTCTGCGCCCTCGGTTGTTGTGATCTTGCTGTGACAAAATGCAAATTCCTCCGAAAGTGCTGTAGAATTCAGAATAGTTCTTGTAACTCTCAAAAGGAAAGGCACTAGGGCATCTCCGGCAGGTGTGACTCTCTGACTGCAAAAAGGGCTCTTGAGGAAAAGCCAGCCACCTCAGATCTAGATAACATGCACCCCAAGTTTGCCTCTCTCCCTAGCACCCAAGGTTGTGGAAAAGGACAGCCCTCCGTGTCCTGGGGTTTACCCTAAGGTGTCCACTTACCACACATCCTGGCTGGGCTGAGCCCCGGGGCATGAGACCTGAAAGGTGCGGGCTGGGAGGAATCCAGGCCATGCAGGCTCCTGCCTGATAAGGAACAGAAGCAGAGGCAGATGGGAGATATCTTGGACACCCTCAGGGGAAATGGATCTTATGACTTTTCCAGAAAGAAGGCAGCCCGATTCCTGCTGTGCATCAGGTGAACTCTGATTCCCATTGCAGAGTCCGGCCAGAGCCAGCAGGGTGAGTCTGGCAAGCCAGGCAGCCCTCTGGGCCTCCTCAGTGGCCCTTTATGAAAGGACCAACTCCAGGCTTCATTTGTCCCAATTCACACCACATGCAGAGCACCTTGCTGGCCACCAGAGGCCCCATGGGAAATAGGAAAACCAAGATTGCCAAGGAAACCAGGCATGCAGGGGAATTGCATCACTGCTGTCACGGGGGAGAGGACCCCTAGCTATGGGTGTCACTGTGCCTCTGTGTGTGTGTGTGTCTGCAGATTTGTTCATGTGTACTCCACCCACCAGCAGGAGCTACGTACAGTGAAGCCCAGCACATGCTTGCCAGGGTGTGTTGGGGCCACACTAAGCATTTTACAAGACAAAAAGCACTGTGGATGCCAAGAACTGCCCCTCCTACAGAGACAAATAATCTTTAGCTGGTGCCTACAACTATAATTCCCAGCCCTGATGCACAAGAAGAAACTAAGGCAGGCTCCCAAAGTCCCTCACCACTGGCAATCCTCTTCCTCCATCCACAGAACCCCCAGTGAGCTGGCATTTGGGGACAATCCGTGGTGGCTTTAGTGACTGACCGTGACTGAGAATATTTTGGAAATTCCTGTTCCTTTGTGACCTGATTCAGATTTTGTCCAGGTTTACCCATGCTTGAGCAACCACTCCTTCTGCTGGGCGCATCGCTCACCACTTTCAACCCATCCTCAGTGGTTCTTTCCAAGACCCCCACCATCCTCAGGACAGTCTCCCATCAGGAAAGATGTCTCGGTCGCATCTCCAGAAATCTGGAAGAGGAGGTGCTCAAGTGCAGTCTGCCGAGGAGAGGCAGCCCTGGTCTGTGGCCACCATCTGACACCTGACAAGTCCCTGCCAATCACACTAGGAAACCCTTGTTAGCAATGAAGGCAGAGTCTGTTCTTCAGTGAAGAACAAGTCACGGCACGGACATGCGCTGTACAAGGGTGAGGAGGGCTCTCCAGACTTCATCTCAGCCTTTACCACCCCACCTTCAGGCCTCACGGTGGGGTCTGCTTTCCAAAATAACCAAAATATCTCATATGAACACATGGCATATCCAATTAAGATAGGATTTCAAAAAAATAGTAAGATCCCTAAAGACCTTTGTGCAGAACCATCGGCATGAAATACAATACTCAAAACATACAAATCCATAGATGAGTGGTTTGCTGGGATGAGGCGTCATAGCTGAAGGGTATGGGATTTCTTTCAGGGACACTGAAATTTCTCTGGAATTAGATTACAGTGGTGTTGCACAACTTAAAATTTACCGAAAACCACTGAATTGTATACTGTCAATAAGAGAGAATTTGTGCTCTATCAGTTGCATCTCAGGAAAGCTGTAAAATATCTTCAGTCTCACAGGGAAATACTCCTGAGGTTATGAATTGGTAAGTATGCTCTGATTTCATCATTATATAGAAAAAATATAGACACAGGTAAATATAGTAAAAAGAAGAGAAGGAAATGCATCCCACATTAGCAACACCTTTGAGGGAAGGAGCCTGTGTTTTTCTTCTCAAGCGCAACCAGCCAGGGGGCAGGATTCATCCAGAGTTCCAGGAGATGCTGCCGCCCTGCAGCCAAGCGTTGGACCAGCCCCTCCCTGAGGTAGGCGGGCTGATGACTCACTGACATGGGCTTCTGGCAGCCTGGGGTCAGCTTCTTCCTGGAGAAGGAATGCAGCCAAGCTGGCAGGGTGGACAGGCAGGCGGGCAGGCACAGTGGGTGTGCTGAGCAGGCCGGCTGGGAACCCCACTCTGGCTGGTAATTATTCCACTAGGCAGGCTTGGCACCCCTCCTTCATTCCCAAGGAGGGAGGTCACTCTGGAGTCCTGGCCTGCCCTGGTTGTGTTGTCCGAGCAGCAGACCTGGCATGGTGACTCGTGACCCTCTAGGACCAGCCTAATGGTGGGGCTGGTTCAGGACAGTCTGCCAGACAGCTGGCATGAGGCTTGGCACTCTGGGTAACCATCAAGCTCTTAACCATCCTGAGCTGCTCCTCTGCCCTGCCCTGCCCTGCTCTGCTCTGTCCCTGCCCAGGACTCCAAGTGTACCCAGAGAGAAAGCCGGAGCCTGTCAGGGGCACCGGGCCCTCTGCCACCCACCCTGGCTCTTTCTCTTCCCCAGCACTATCAACCTTCCCTCCAGGGCCCCTCATGCCCACCCCCAGTGCTCACTTAGGCATCCAGGCTGCTGCCCTGGTCCCCACCTCTGCTTCTCTGGATGCACTCAGCCTGGCCTCTCCTGGATCTTGTCCAAGGTCACTTTTCACTGTGGCCTCCCCTGCCACCCACTAAACAGCCACACATATGCATACATGCGTGCTCACTCACACACACACATGTGCAAAGGAGTTGGCTTCATAAAAGCATGGTGGACAGATGCACGGATAAAAATGGGACAGTGGTCTTACGTGTCACCTCCCGCTGCCGAAGGCAGGCACAGCCTTATAGGGGAGAGTGTCGTTAGAGTGGGGTCATGGCTGCCAGCACTGAGTCACTTAGTTATTCCTGGCCATGGAGGCCCCTGAGATGGGCATGGGCCTGAGCAAGGGAAGCCTGAGCGCACGGAGTGCAGGCCCAAGAGCAGTGGCACTTCCCCCTTGTGGGTGGCCTGACCTTGGGGACGTCAGCCAAGAGCAAGGGTGTCAGGGGCCTAGCCTCCGGGACATAGGCTCAGGACAGGAGGCTGAGGCCAGCCTGGCTGCTCTGGGAGCTTTGCCTTGGCAATCTGTCTCCAAACCAGGGGTCCCCAGGCATGGATGCAAAGGCCAGGGCCTGCGCTGCTCACCACCCAAGAGGCTTCCACTCAGCCCCAACTGCACAAGCCTGGGCTGTGACCGCAAATGAGGAGCCACAATTAGCATCCTTCTTCCATTACCACACTGCCCGCCAGGCTCAGCTGGGGGCAGGGAATAAGGACACCTGACAGGCTTCTGCTGTGTCCTGAGCCCAGGGGAGCTGGGACATCACTGTGGACTGGATGGGGGGCTCACCTGGGCACAGAGGCCAGTGGAGATAGTGACAGACCCTGAAACTCAGGGTTTAGAGCCAGCTCTGCCTTTCCAGTGAGTGAGCTCAGGCAAGTTGTGGCCCTCTGCGAGCCCTTTTAACCGCCCTACGCTGTGGTTAAAAGCCCTGAAGTCTCAGGGCTATGCAGAGGGCAATGTGAGAAAGAGCAGCTGCCAGGCCCGAGCATGGGGTCTGTGCTTAATGTGTGGCAGGAGTCATCGCCTTCTGATCCATTCTGTGAAGAACAGAATCAATAACACCATCGTGCTCGTGACAAGGCAGTCCCAGCATCACTGATCTCGGGATCCCGAGGCTTGGTCCCCAAGTCTGCACTGACTCAGCCAGGTTCTCAGTGCCCACCTCATCCTTTAACTCAACCCTGGCTCTGCAGTCATGGGCCCCAGCCCTGCTTTGACAGCTTTCAAATGGCATGGCCCCTTGCCAGTGCCACATGGCTGCTCACAGGGGGCTAGGGCAGGGCTGGCATGGAAGAGACACTCTTATTCTGTCCCCTGAGCTCCTGGAAAGGCAGCAGGGCCCCAGGGAGGCCAAGGACAGAGGAGACAGGGCTGGCCCCTGAGGTCATCCCATCTATTTTTATACCCATCCCAGAAAGGGTAAAGATGGCCAGCGCTGAGGACTGTCACTTAGCAGGGCTATAATCCACCAAAAATCTGATGTCTTTGGGTAATCAAACCCAGCTAAAGATACCCCAAGGCCCTCAGTCCCTGCCCCAGAGCCCACAGGAAATCATTACCTGCCAAGCACAGAAAGACCAGTTTGAAGCAAGGTGCTATCCTTGAGAGCTGGTCCTGCTTCTCCAGAATTGCCACACAATGGCCAGAATGGGTGATCACAGTGGCACACACCTACCATGCCAGCTACTGGGGTAGCTGAAGCAGGAAGATTACTGGAGCCCAGGAGTTCAAGACCAGCCTAGGCTCAAAACAAGCAAACGAATAAAACATGCTGAGAGAGTGTAGAGTCCCAGGAAGGCTCTGGCCTGGGCTCCAGAAGCAGCTGGCTCCAGTGAGGGCAGGGTATCTAAGGAGGTGTCACTCTCAGGCAGACAGGTTGGCCTGGGGAGCCTGACCAGGAGCTGTGGGGCTTGTGAAGGGAGAGGAGGGCAGGCTGAAACCATTGGGCTGCACCCTGGCTGCACGGCCCCTGAAGGAGCTGATTTAGAAGTTCCCCAGGCTCAGGGCCTATCCTCACCCACAAGGGCAGTGGCTGTCACCCAAGACCACTTAGCCCATGGGATGGGAGGAGAGAGGATCCTGCTGCTGGGTGAGCCAGCCAGACCTTTCCTGTGTCTCTAGGATATACACCAGGAGTGGACAGGGCACCAGCAAGAGCCAGAAGGTGGCTGGGGCTATTCCCTTGATCCATCCAATGGCAAGCCCTATCCTCCTCAAAAGACCTAATCTGCCAAGATGCCAGGGCCTCCTGCTGGTGTGTAGGCTTTCTTTGGCATTGTGGCCACTAACCATGGCAATGAGCCTAGAGAGCCTGGCCACAGGTAGGGTGGCCATGACCAAGGACCAGAGTAGGTGTGGCCACAGCCTAGTAGGCGTGGGCATGAGTCCAGTGGGCAGCTGAAAGCAAGGAGAGCAACACATTGATTTGCTCAGATAAGCGAAGGCCACAAAGAGGAAAAATATCTCCTCCACCCCTCATAGTGCCACCAGTGGGAATCTCTCACCAGGTAGAAAGGGCTCTTTTCCCAGCTCAGCTGCTTTCTAAGCTGGCCCTTAGTGAGTGACATTGGTAAGGCAGCCTCAGTCAAGGGCACCCTCTCCAGGGCAGTGCACATCTTATAAGGTTGGGGTATAAAGGCCCCAATGGTCCCCAACTCAGGACAGCCTGAGGAGCCACCCCACCTCCAGCACTCCCCAGGATAGACAGGTTTCCTCAGAACTGGGGACAGCTGGCTTCTCTTTTGCCTCTGTTACCCTTTCAAGTGTGACCCCAAGTGCTAGGTGCCCCTGAGCCAGTCCTCTCTTGGAGACTGCTGCAGGGACACCATCCTGCAAACAGTAACCTGGTCTTCTGAGCCACCCTAATTCACCCAAGTTTCCCCAACAGTGTAGCCCCTGGGATTTCTGTAGTGGGTTTTATAGTGTCCCCTACAAATTCATATCCACCCAGACTTCAGAAAAAGGAAAAAATGGAGTCTTTGCAGATATCCTAAGTTAAGGACCCTGAGACAAGGCCATCTTAGATTTAGAATGGACCCTAACCCTAATCACTAGCATCCCTGGAGAATGGGTAGAAAGCACAAGGACACACACTGAGAAAATGCCATGAACGATAGGCAGGCATTGGAACGTAATCAAAAGCCTGGAATTTAAATCAAGGGACATCAAGGACTGCCCACGCCTCCAGGAGCCAGGGCAAGAGCACAGAGCAAAGCTCCCCTGGGAGGAAGCAGCCCCATGATGCCCTGACCTGGGCTTCCCGGCCTCCAGAGCAGGGAGACTCTCTCTGTGGTTCTGAACCTCCTGGCTTATGGCAGTTTACGACAGCAGCTGTGTGGAACCAATACAATTTCTGCAGAGAACTGTCCAAAGACACTGAGGCACCATCTGTCTGTCCAAAGCTGTCTTTGCAGGTGGCATTTGGTGTGAGGTGCCCTCAACCCATCAGGGGAGGCAGAGGAGGAACGGCTGCACACCTGGCTGGGGGCTGATTTCATCCTGAAGTTGATTTGGAGTCGAGCAGGAGAGACAAAAGCAGAGATTAAAGTTCTAGAGAGAACAGCCTGGCAGCAGTCATCAAGCCTTTGTTGGAAAGAAGCCGGGTAGAAGAAGAGACACTACTTGTAGGGTAACCAACTGCCCGTTTCAGCCCCGAAGGTCCAATTCCTTAAGGAGCCCTCTAGAATACATCGGGGAGAGAGAGTGGGGCAGGCCAGGAGGGAAGGAACTCCCCAGGCGTTTGGAGACAATTGATGGATGTGGGAGAGTGAAGGCTGGCAAGAGGCCCATTCTTGGGCATTTTATCTTTGACATCCAGAGATTGTTTTCCCGTGGGCTACCTGGATTGAGGGACTGGCCCAGGAGCTGCCAAGATTGCTGGACTTGCGAGATTACCAGAGTCACAACCAGAACCAGGGGTGGGTCCCACGGTGATCCCTGGTCAGTGGCAATGCTGAAGCAGGGGGCAAAAACTGTCATCCCAGGGGTCCAAGAGAGTATGACAAGGCACCCGCACTGGAAGACAGGAGCAGAAGAAGCATCAGAAGGCCATGTTGGTCTTTAAAGAACTTATTTAATAATGTGCACAGCAGATTAGAAAAAGTGACAGAGCCACAGTAGAAAAAGAGGAGAGGGACTGGGGAGATAGCTCAGTAGAATAAGCGCCTGCCTGGCAAGCACAAGGGCCTGAGTTCAATCCTTGGTTCCGCAAAAAAGAAAAAAGAAAAAGAGAGGAGAAAGAGTCACAAAGAGGGAAAAGAGTCACTGCACAAGGAGAAGCCTCACAAAGTTGGCCTCACCCAGGTGCTGAGGACCACAACAATGGCACAGAGGTTAACAGCCTGGATTCCAGGTGCTATAATGAGCGGGTATTAGCCTGGCATCTGCCCCCTAAAACACAGAACTCAGGATGGCCAGGAGGAAGGTCCCTGTGGGGACATTGTGCCAAAGCCCTAGCCAATGCTCTTCACACCTGCCAAGGTCATTAAAGATGAGGGAAGTCTGAGAGGCCGACAGAGGCCAGAAGGGCTGCAGGAGGTGTGAGGATAGGCTGTCAAGGGGCATCCTGGACACAAAAGGGACGTTAGGAAAAACAGAGAGTCATTATACCTGAATGACTTACAGGGTATAATGGGTCAGGCTGGTGCACTGATTACTGTTTTAAAATTTTATTTATTTGGTACAGGGTCTCGCTACACAGCTCAGACTCAGCGATCCTCCTATCTCAGCCTCCCCAGTGCTAGGATTGCTGGCATGCACCACCACACCCAGTTTCGGTGGCCAGCATGTGGCACCCAGACCTCCAGGGCTGGCAAGGCATGCAGTACTGGGGATCAAACTCAGGTCCTTGTGCTTGCCAGGCAGGCACTTAGACTGCTAAGCCATCTTCCAAGCCCAGTGCACCAATTGCTCTTTTTTTGTGTGGGACCGGGATTTAAACTCACGACCTTGCACTTGCCAGGCAGGCACTTGTGCCACAGAGCTATCTCCCCAGCCCCTACCAATTACTCTTAATCTTGCTTGCTGTGCTAGAGATGGAGCCCAGAGCCACCAAGTGCCAGGGAAGTGCTCTACCACTGAGCCACACTGCCAAGCCCCTGGCTCATGTGACAAATGTCCCACACTGAGAGAGATGTGAAAGGCAGGGACATGGGTGCAGGGCATATTGGAGCTCTCAGTGCCATTTGCAAAGCTTTTCTGCAAGTCAAAATCTATTATAACATTTAAAGTTTAGCAAAAAAGAAAAAGCAAAGATATATCATTGGAAGAACATATACAGTTTACAAAAGAACTACAAGGGCTGGAGAGATAGCTCAGCAGGCTAAGTGTCTGCATAGGCAAGCACAGAGACAGGGGTTCTGTCTCCAGCACCACATGCTATGCCGGCCCTGTCCCCAGGCACACTGAGCCGGCCACCAAGACCAGGCATAGTGGTGCACACCTGTAATCCCAGCACTGGGAAGGCTGAGACAGGAGGATCACTAGGAGTCCAACCCGTGTAGTAAGGTTCTGTACCAAATACATTTTTTAAAAAAGGACAACAAAGAGCTCAATGAACATAACAAAATCCTCAGCCTTAGTAGTAACTAAACAAAAGTAAAAGCCATAATGTATTTTTGCCTGTCCATTTAACAAAGTTCAGGATTTTCTTTTTTCTCTTGTGACACTGGGGGTTGAACACAAGGCCAGGCATGAGCTCTGCCTCTGAGCCTTACCCCAGCCTCCTGGTAGAGATTTTTTTTTTTTTAAATTTATTTATTTGTTTGTTTGCTTGTTGTGTTTGTTTGTTTCTTTTATTTATTCATTTTGTGGCTGGCTCAGCCTGCCTTGGTGGTGGCGCTGGCGCAGCATGTGGTGCCGGGGATCGAACTGCAGTCCCCGCAGTTGCCTGAGCCCTCCTAAGCAGGCGCTTTAGACCACTGAACCATCTCGCCGGCCCTTTTTTTTTTTTTTTTTTTTTTTTTTTTTTTTTTTTTTTTTTTTTTTTTTATCCTGGTAGAGATTTAAATCAGAGTTAGCAGTGTGTGGCATCTCTGTGGTCCAGCTAAATGCGGAACACGTGTCCAGAAACAAGCTCTGAAGTAGGAGTCACGCTCTTTCAGTGATTCTGCATACATGTCCTCTGCTCTTGTGTTTGCTATAATGGTCAGCACACCCTGTAAACGTAAATGGTGAAGTGCTTGCCAATAATGTCAGTTTAAATCTTTTCTTCTGCTAAGGTGACAGCTTGACCAGCCAAGGAGGGACAAAAAGGACGAGCTCGGCGTCCGAGCCCCTTTGGTGGCACTGTCACCATATTTGGAGAGAGGGCTTATCTACACTGAAGGAAGGAAACACAGTGGTCCACCAAAGCCAGTGCCAAAAGAGCCTCAAGGCTGAGCTGAGGCCATGCTGGAACTGGTTCTTCTCGAGGCTGAACAACCCACAGCCATGCTCCCTGGGGCCCTGGGTAGTCGCCTATTCACCAGCAAAGGAACAGGCAGTGAGGGAGCTGCAAGTGGGCTTCCTGGGGAGGGGCTGCTGCCAGAATGGGAACAGAGTGGCCCCAACACAGATGGGGATGAGGAGGCATTGCCAGCAGGCAAGGTGGGCATGAGTCCCTTCCTAATCAGCCAGAGTGGGTTGACATGTGAGAACGGGGAGGGTATGGTCCTCAGAGAGCTCTGATGATGGCCACTGGAAGAGTTCCATGCGGCAGACAAAGCCACAAAATAAAGTCATGCATGAAATCATGACCCACTAACACTCATCCATGCTCCCTGGCCAGGGTTCAGACCTACACCAACCTCCAGACCCAAAAGCCAACGACTAAGCACCGGCCAGGATGCCACAGGGAAGGCCCACAACCCCACAGACAGTGCACAGGCTCCAATTCCCCAGCCCTGCTGCCTAGGAGAACGATGGACTAAATCTTACCACCTGCCAAAGACAAGGGGTTAGCCACACAGTGTCTGACTTGGCCCTCAGGGACCCAAGGTGCCACCATGGTCCCCTGTGAAAGGCTAAGTATGAGATGATCAGTGATCCATACCACCTGTGTTATGAGACTCATAGCGGGCATCCTGGCTCCTGGCTCCAGGCCCACCCAGTTCCCATGACTGCCCTGGATCAATAGAGGAACTATTGTAACAAAGAGAGCTGGCCAGAGCCTAGGAGCTCAGCCTCCTGTGGTAGCCAGAGGTCTGAGTCTATAAACTCAGTGGCTCATAAGTAACTGGTATGTATCACCCCCAATCCAGCTCCCTCAAAGGTGTGAGCTCCTTCAGAGGGGTCATGCTCTGGTTCTAAGAAGGTACCTGCTTGATGTATCCTCCCCAGGTAGAAGAGGATATGCAGCTCCCTTAGGATCCTGTATGACCTCCATCTCCTTCAGATCCCATCTTTTTTGTTTTTTAATATTAGGAATTAAACTCAGGATCTTTGCACTGAGTTACACTGGAGCCTTTAGTTAGTTAGTTAGTTAGTTAGTTAGTTAGTTAGTTATTTTGAGACAGGCTCTCACTAAGTCACTAAGTTGGCCAGGGTAGGCTCAAATTTGTGATCTTCATGCCTCAGCCTCACAAAGTGCTAGGATTACAGTGTATGTCACAACACCTGGCTCTGCAGACCTGTCCTCTTAATATCATCCCTTGGGGGAGCAGCTCTTAGCTTGAGTTTCAAACCACAGCAGCACAGCGACAGCCCCCCAAGCCAACATGACGGTCCCCAGCACCTGTGTCTGTGCCTCCTCAAATGGGACAGATGTCAGGTTGCTAACCAGCTGGTTCAGAATCGTTCTAGATTCTCTGGTGGAACCCTTCCTTCACAAAGGTCCTCATCCATGACAGAAGAGAATGTGACTGGGGAAGAGTTTGAGTGATAGTTCTTGAGAAAGCCTCAGTCCAGGGACCTAGAAGCCAGAGGAGAGGTAAGAGCCACATTACTCGAGTGGCTGACACTGGACAGTGATCTCCCATGCAGTCCCCGAAGAAACCAGGTCCCTGCCACAGGGTTAATTTCAGCCCAGTGACACTCCTTTTGGACTTCTGACCTCCAGAACTATAATATAATAAATCTGGGTTATTTTAAGCCACTAATTTTATGGCATGCTGCTATGGCAGCAATAGGGACCTGACACTCCTTGTGCACCATCCGAGGGCAATGGCAGAGGTCCATGTCCTCTCAGAGAATTTCCAGGTGCAAGCACGGCCCTCCCACCTGCCTACCCTAGGGACTGTCCCAAACTCACAAATACAGATCAGTTCTGGGGGATGCAGAGGCCACAGCAAGCCCAGCTCTTTGATAGTCCCTGCTACAACCACCAATACGGTGACACTGCCCCAGCCACCAATCCAGCAAATGTGTTTTTTCCCATCCTCATCACAGAGCAGGTCAAGAGTTGTGTTCTTGTGGAACCCGGCATGGTGCACATCAGTGTCTAGCCTGAAGGTGTGCTGACTCTCCTTCCTTCAGTGTCCTTTGTCACCACAAGCTGGAGGATTCCCAGTCCTCTTGAGTAATGTTGCATGAGTCCGTGGTCTCAGTGTCACTAAGTCAGACCTCAGCAAGCAGTGAGCTCTTTGGAGACCTTGGAGAGACATGTATGTCCTGGGAGATAGATGCTGCCCCTGTAAAGTGTAGGGGTCTGGGTGGGCCAATGACTGCATCTCAAACCTGTCCTGCTGCAGGGATGGTGGCAGGCCTCTTCTGTCCAAGAGGTACTTGAGCCGCACTGGGAAACTCTGATAGGCTGCCTGTCTAGAGCAGGAGTGGACTGTGTAGCAGACAGCCCGGTCCCCACCCCCAGCCACAGGCCCTGAGGACGTGAGCTCTGGCAATGTCTACGCAAAGAGAGTGATGCCATATGTTGCTGATGGCAATTCCAAGCCCGGTAGTCACAGGTGGACCCCTGGAGCTCTGTGTTGTCTGGAAAGTGGCGGTGGCTCTGCTCTTGGCCCACCCTGGTGACATGGTACTGGCCGTCAAATGTCACCGAGCAGGTAAGGTCACATCAGACCCACCACACCAGGTCAGGTAGGCCTGGCAACTACCTTTCATGAGATAGACATGGCCCATTGGTATCTGGCGGTAGCTGCCCAGAAGTTAAGACAGGTTCCCTTCAAGCATAGAGTTCTAGAGACAGAAAGCAAAGCCTCCACATAGGACCAAGGGACCTGCTCACAGCCAAGGTGTGTGAGAGTGGTCTTCCCTGTGGGACCCACTGGCTGTCACACACAGCATTACCCTGAGCAGCTGGCCTTGGAGCAAGACAGAGTGGCTTCTTACAAGCTGAGATAACGCAAAAATGTGCCTTCAGACTCCGGAAGACCACACCCGGAGCCTGCAGTCATTCTGGGTGCTGTGTCCCCTTAGGGGGAAAGCATGGTTTCTGGAAGGGCATGAAAGGAGCAAGGAGCAGCCCCATTTGCTATCCCTCTGTTGTCCACATGCTGCATTTGCCTTCCAGGCCCTCAACTCAACCTGATCCCCAGAAGCTCCCCCTGGATTCCCAGCAAGAGTTCCAACAAGAGCCAGCCAGATAGCTCAGTGGATTAAAGCACCTGCTTAGGCAGAAACAGACACTGGATGGAGGGTGGGGGTTAGGGGAAGGTTTCAATCCCCAGCATGCTGTGCCGGCCTCGGTGATTGAGACTAGGCTTGGTGGCGCATGCCTGCAACCTCAGTGCTTGGGAGGCTGAAAAACAGGAACATCACTAGGAGTCCAATTTATGTAGTGAGACCCTGTAGACCCTGTAGACCCTGTCCTAAATGTTAAAAAAAAAAAAAAAAAAAAAGA
>PVKN010011662.1:0-21434 GCA_004027915.1 Capromys pilorides
AAAAAAAAAAAAAAGACATGGACAAATGCCAAGTTCACAATGTAATGTTTGATTCTCTCTATGTACCATAATCTACATATGGCCAGGGTGAGTCAATTGAAGGCTCATATTTAGTCTAAGTTTGTATTATTCTTAGCTCATTGGTGAAGCCTAAGTTATTTGTACCTATTTAAAATGTCCTCAGGGCTGGGGAGATAGCTCAGTAGACTAAGTGCTTGCCTGGCAAGTGCAAGGTCCTGAGTTCAATCTCCAGTACCACTAAATAAACAAATAAATAAATAAATAAATAAATGTCCTCATCTAAATTACTTTGAATACTAAATGTACATGTTCAAGTTATTTAGACAAACAGTATTATGAAAAATAAATCCTTAGTGCTCAGTTAATATACCAGAGTAGCTTAGTTTGACAGTTTCAGTGCTAATCAACTGCTTCAAATTAACACTTGCATAAGCCCTATATAAAATAATTACATGAAGCACACATCCCCGACTCTAGCCCCAGCTAAAGGCAAATTCCAGTCACTGACAAAATAGTGACTGGGAAACAAGAGATTAAAGTCTAGAAAATTCCAAGTAGCGTTTGAGAAGCAGATTCATGTGAGTTTTACACAGTAGAAGTTGGCAAAGATGGGCACCACATTTGTCATTGCTTTAATGTTTCCCACCACTCATGACAGAGCTTGGTAAGATCTAAAATCTTGGGGTTTTTTTGTTTTTGTTTTTGTTTTTTTTAACTAGGAATAAAGAAATAGCTAGTCCTGTAGATCCCTGAACAGCAAATTAACTCCAGCAGTGAAGTTTCTAGAGGCAAAGAAAGCACAAGGGCACTCGAGTGAGCAGTCAGAAAGGCAGAGGCAGAGTCAGAGAGAAGAGTCCAGGGCATGATGACAACTGCATGATAGCTCGCGACTCTCCCAGCCCAGGGCACGTGCTATCCCTGAGCAATGAATCACACCCAGACACAGACTGGCACAGCTAGGAGACCTGTGCATGTGACACACAGATACCGGCTGGCCCTGCAGGCTGGTCAGGAGGAGACCCCAGCTCCTGTGTTCCTACATACGTACCCCACAATCTCTTCTCCCCCACCTTCAAAAGAGAAAACACTTGCAGCAAACAGACTATGTTGTTATACAGTAAAGCCTAAAGAATTTAAGCAGCACTATAGGTGATGGCCATGTACTTCATCATATCCTACAGCCTCTTCCCTTAGTGAGCTAAGCAGGTAAGGACCCACAGTTCCCAGCCAGTTTCTTACTCTTTTGTAAAACAAGAAGTGGAGAGGAGTGTTTAAGAAAAGGAAATTGTCCTCAGCACAGGCCACATCACACCAGGTCTTATTTAACCCTTTCTCACAATCTGGAGAAATGTACAACTGTCTCTTTTTCACAAATTAATTAAGTTTAGAACTAAGTGAATTGTGCCCAATTCCTCAATTCTTGGAACTAGTGACCCTCTCCACAAAACCAAGGTGCTACCGTAGGTGGGGCATGAAGGGAAGCTCATGAACATCTGCCATGAGCCTACATGTTTGCTGAACAACCAGTTGATGCTGCTGTTAAAGTAATCTATTATCATAAAGATCTGACCGGCGCTAAGCAAAACCTGAGACCTACCTTTGTGAGTGGCACCTTTCCTTGCCACTGCCTCCTACCCCACCTGACAGAAAAGGTCAAGGCCATCACCCTTTACTGCCTGCTTTTGAGCAGATTCTAGTGAAGCAAAAGATACCAAGATGGCTTAGAGGTTCTCCTCAGAGATACCCCAGGGAAGACGACTTCTTGCTCACAGTGTATGGTAAATCTCACTCATCAAAGAACATCGGTTGCTTAAACATCTTGTGGTCCTGCCCACATACTTCTGGCAGAGTTAATTCCCCTATTTCTTGGTCAGGTTCTGACAAAGAACCCTTCAAGGCACTTTGTGCAGTGGCAGCCTTCAACATGTCCAGGGGACATTAAACGTGACTGCATGGTTCGCTTACTTGGCAACATCCCACACAGGTAGCAGAGAGAGTACTGTGAGGTCTCTACGTGGATCAGCCTATTTGATTCCTCCAAAAAGCCCTAAAAAGGATTTACCATTCTTCTCCTGCTACAGATGAGGAAACTGGGAAAGAAAGAGAGGCACACTGTAAACTAAGATGTACTCCTGGCAAGCACCAGGTATGTTATATGAGAGGCTTCCTGGGAAGGAGGCAGCAGTAAAAGGAAATGAAACAAAAATGAAAAAAAAATAAATAAATAAAGGTTTTAAGATGATAGGAAAGAAGTCTGGGTAGGTAGGCCAAGGCTACCTGACCAGGCTAAGGTCAAAAGGCAGGTGCACAAGATAGAGCAGGAGTGTTTGGAACTGAAGGCTCTCACAGCTGTCAGAATAGAAAATTGCTTCCCCAACATCACAATGGATTTGGGGGTGTATAGCCTGACAGGAGCAGCCAGGATGGAAACTAAACATAGACACTGTCCTAGTTACTTTCCTCATTGCTGGGACAAAGTACCTGACACCTTTAAGTTAAAGAGGAAAGGTTTATTTGAATTCAGGGTTTATAAAAGCTTCAGTCCAGAGTTGGCTGGCTCCAAGGCAGGGCAGCACGGCAGAGAGACACCACAGAGGAGAAACAGTCCATGGCAGGCAGGGTAGATAGGGGGCAGGAAGCAGCAGCAACAGCCTGTCTCCCACTTTTCTCTTTACATTCTATCCAGGCTACAAGTCTATTGGTTGATATCACCTCTTCCCACAGAAAAGCTCCCTAATACCTATACCCAAAATATGTTAAACTAACTTATTTAGCCAATCCCCTTAGTTGATAGCTAAGGCTTAGTTAACACTCAAGATCCAGCCACCTCTGAAAAGCCTCACCTATGAACAGATGAGGCTTTGTAGGGATATTTAGAAACATAACACAACACACACGTCAATATTAATACAGATATTTTAGAAGAACAATGGCTCCAGTGAGGGCCTACGATCCTCACTTCTGAAGGAGTTCTTGGATCCTGGTAGGTAACAGGGCAGGGGTGATATTAGACAAAGCACGTACAGGACAGAGACAGCCCCCAGGGGAAGGAGCTGGGTTGGCTGGCCTATTCGACAAATAGGGAGAGGAAAACAAATGGTACAACAGGTAGATTTTTAGAAATGGGATGAATGAAGGAATAACTACTGGGATTCACTGTGGAAGCTGAGTCAGGAGGGGCTGAGCTTTTCATATAGGAATAGAAGAGGACACTCCTAACAGCAAGGAGGGTGGCCTTGTCTCCACCACGAACCCTGCAACTCATGGAGATATAGAAACGAGGGTGTGTGTGCGTGTGTGTGTGTGTGTGCGCGCGCGCACGCGCACGAGTTTATGTTACTAGAAATTATACCAGGGCCATCACACTGAGCTACATCTGCAGCTTTAAAAAAAAAAAAAAAAAAAAAAAAATTTAATCCTGAGACAGGAAGGTCTCACTAAGTTCCTCAGTTGTCAGGCTGGCCTTGAACTTGCTATCCTCCTGCCTCAGTCTCGAAAGGTGGTGGGATTACAGGTGTGCACCACCATGCTCAGCTAAAAGATTATTCTTTAAGAAGTTACTATGATCCCAAGAGATAGCTCAGAAAGGAGAGTGGGAGAAAACTGAAAGCAGTTAAAAGCCTAGAATGTGCAAACCCGTAAATGCTAAGCATTTAAGACAGGGACACCTGTCCCTTCCTCCACATCCACACAATTAGATCCTTAAGATTCTTTCTCCGAGAGCAAAGCTAAGCATCTGAATGATCACGGACATCAACCGCACTGCTTCATGCATACAGCAGCAGACACACAGGCAGAAAGAAGAAAAACCAGGGTCCACATAGATCTGACCTTCTAAAGAGAAATCCTCCCCTAATCTTTGAATTTTTGAGTGTGAAGGCCAGGGGTTATCTACGGTCAGGGACAACTTGCGGAAGCTGTTGTCTGGCAGCAGCCAGGCCCCAACCGGACCTGGCCCCACCACAGGGGAGGAAGGTCACATTCTGAATGCTCCCCCACTGCCTACAAACATACTTAAAAATGACAATTTACACAGACACTTACATATAATTTTGTTCTTCCAGTACTGGGGGTTGAATCCAAGGCCTTCTGCACTGCATTCCCCGGCCCTTCTAAATTTTCGTATTTTGGTGAATTGCTTAAGGTGGGCTAGAACTTTCAGTCCTGCTGCCTCAGCCTCCCAGAGTGCTTTGATGATAGGTACATGCCACCATCCCCAGCTATGTGTGTTTCACATGGTGAGTGTGTGTTTCTCCCATGTTTAGATGAGTAAATAGCCCAAAGCAACAGAACCAGATAAAATAATACTTAACTTAGGGGTAGATGCGTGTATATTGTGTGTGTGTGTGTGTGTGTGTGTGTGTGTGTGATGCTAGTGATCAAACCCAGGGTTTCATGCATGCTAATCAAGCACTGCACTATACCCAAAGCCTAGCTTTACTTTTTAATACAATAAAATGTATTCTATGTTAACTTTTCCCCAAGATTCATTTTGCAAGTGTTCTAGTAAAAACCCATGACCCATTTCACCTCAGCTTAAGAAATAACTACTCTGTGCCACAAAATTACACCTGGGGAACATCTGTAAGTCAAGGATGTGCGAGCCTCGTCCGTGGCCTTTCTCACTCGCAGCTGGGGGACATTCAGCTGGAGACCTTAGCCTGTCTTCTCAGGGTCACCAGCAGCTTTCCAATCACCTCACACTGGTGTTAACTACAGTCAAAAGAAAACTGGTTTGATTCTCACAGCGGAGTTGTGGACTGAAACCATTGTGGGTGGGGGAGCAAAACAGGGCGCCCAGCTGCTGGACGCCAGGGTCCCCTCACAGTCGCCCTTCTCACTGATGCCAACACTTGTCCTCAAGAGTCATTTATCAGAGACAAGGCTCTGCACACAGACACCACCCAAAGAGGACCCCAAACAGGAAGTGAGTTCCCACCTTTCAAAATAGGATGCCTCCGCGAGTGTGGATGGAGAGATAACGCTGGAAGAACTAGTGCTGAGGCTGCAAAATAGCCCCACACAGAATCAAAACACTGCCATTCAATAAGGCTGCCTTTGCGGCGCAAATACTAAAATGAATATCCCAAGTCATTGCAAATGTAAATATTAATAAAGTCAGAACACAGTTATATGTAGAGGAAGTCTAGGCAAAAAAAAGTCCATGACCCCCAACCCCACCCCACAAGATTATCAGCCTTACACAAAATGAACTGGAAATATGAGTTGCTACTTGCTATTGCCTGCCCCAAACATTTCTAAGTCAAGAGACTTCACTAGTCTGAACTCATTTAAAGAGCTGCCTAAACACAGTTGGTCTTTTTGTTTTAGAGATGAACGAGACAGAGAAATACAGGGCATTCCTAGAGAGGAGAGTGCTTACTGCAAGGAGGCCTATGTCACCACCCAGGTCTAGAAGCACACAACCTACAGGTTTTATCGAAGGTTATTTCTGCACGCTTATTTACCATTTAACGCTGTAGCCTGGAACTTTGAACAGCTGTTAGCTGCCCAAAACAAAGACTCCAGTCAGCCAAAAGTAGCTAAAAGTCACCAGTCACAGGCTACATCCCTGGGCCTTATCAGGAAAGAGACAAGCAAGCTTAGCTCCTCAAAAGCAGCACTTATCACGGTGAAGACATTTACACATGCCCCATTCACGAAGGCATGTGAACTCCCCTAATTTCTGTCCAAAAGCTAATTAGGCACAGAGCCCCTTGGATTTTTGCTTTGTGTGTGGGGTTTTCATGTACTAGGTACCCGAGCTCCAGGTGCTGGTCCTGGCCACAGCCGGGGTGACTCATCTGACATTAAATAACTGGAAACAACAGAAATGTGGGTGAATGGATTAACATGAAGTAGCAAGATCAAAGGGGGTGCCTGTTTCTGTACTCATTTTGTTCTAGGTGGCCAAGTCACCTTGGTATCTTACTTGTGTGGAGCTACTCAATGTAACTTGCTGGGATGATTATCATTACAATAGCCATTATTAAGTAGTGTGTATTGTTAACAGACTCTTCATAAACATAGGTGACTTGACAGTTCCTTTTGTATGCTGATAAATTTTAATTTTTGCTAAGTTTTAATTTTTGATAAATTGAATCCTAGTTCTCTGCCAGTCTCAGAAGAATTTATCCATAGTTCATTGAATTCTATTACCTTACAGCTATTCTCTAAGAAACTAACATGAAATAAACACTGAACTAAGCAGCAAATGGCCTGTGTTTTAGTGCCAAGTATAACTCACAGAGTAAATGATTACTGGCAAGTCAGACACAATAGCTGAAATTTTGTTTTCATTCTTTGAAAGACCTGAGTTCCTACTACATCCTCTGGAGTTTATGGCACAACTAAAAGCAAGAGACAAAGATATTATATTATTGTTCATGTTCTTCTTCCCTAACTTTGGATTAATTTTTATTTTCCATCAATGTAAAATCAGATTTTGAGAGTGAGGCATTTAAGCAGATGGCCCATAGTAGGAGCCCCAAGCCATGTGTGAACCACTTGAAAAGTGACAGGTCAGACAAATGTGTGCTCTAAGAACAAAACACACGCTGGGGTTCACAGAGTATAGGGAAAACAACCTATACTATCTTTTTTTTATATTATGTTTTTCTTTCTATTTTTATGTTGATTATACACTGAAGCGATACTAGTTGACATAATGGGTTAAATAGATCTACTATTTACATTAATTTTACCTGTGTTTATTCTTTAATGTGACTACTAGAAAGTTAATATATCTCTCACATTTCTGTCAAACAGCATGAACGAATTTGTTGCTTCATTACAATGAAGGAACTGAAACCTGAAGAAGTCTCTGCCAAGACTAGAATCCAGGTCTTCTCCCAATTCAGGAGGCAAGATGAGGTGAACATAAAGACCACTACAGAGGGCCAGGTTTCAGGACTCAGCACTGTGCCAGTTCCTAACTGAAAGACCCTGGGCAAACACCTGGACACACACCAGGCACCCATTAAGTATCTGATTCATCCCCACTCTAACCCTTAGTGTTTCCACCGTGGTCCCCATGCAACTATTCCATGTGAAGTCCAGAGCTGCCCAAGACCACCCAACATCAGGTCCTAATCCTAGGGCAGGATTCATGGAGTATGTCTGGGCATTGAGATATGCAGCCAGGCATGGCTGAGGATTACCTCTACGCACATCTTGGAAGGCTAAGCAAGGTGAAAGAAGACAGTGACAATGGAATCCAATGAAGGTAGAGTGGTCTAAGATCCGTGAGTCATTTTCTTCAACAAAGGTTTTTACAGGAGGCAGAATATAGAAATAGATATGAAATTTTGTGCTTATCCAGTGGAAGCTAAAATTTTCAAACCAAGAAAATAATGTGCAAAAAGAACTCCAAAGTACCAAAGAGGCCAGGCATGGGGTCCTCAGACCAGATGAGATCAGCCAGAAGTCTGTGCCCATGGCCCAAACCTGGATTAATAGCTAATTAATTAATAAAGTTCAGCAAAGAAACAGCCACTTGCTTCTTCAATGATCTGTACATGTGTTCCAGAAGGTAAAGAAGTACTGTGGGGATACACAGGGAGGCAGGACCAAGAACAGTAGGGAAGAGGCAGGTCTTGACAAGGCTAAGGGGCTCCAGGGGATGGGAGCACTTAGCCTTGTATTTGGATTACCTGGTTTCATAGAATTGCCAGAAATGAGTAGACTGGTCCTGCTCTCATGGAGCTACTATCTACAAGCCCCTAAACAACCAGGTCAGCAATGACAGTGGGAAACAAAAAAATAAAAACCAAAGAATCAGCAGAACCAGCAACCGGGTGAACACAGAGACAGCGAGGCTGAGCACGCCCTGTGAGGCCGGTGTGGGTTAGGTAGGAAGGGAGGGAAGGGCATAAAGGAGCCCATCTGGAGCTGACTTAGGAGTTTCAGCTGTTGGCCAATTAGCAGTCACTGGTCCTGAGCTCCAGATCTGTATTGTCTAGGCTGGCAGCTTTTCATCCCCACAGCTCCCCTGAGCTCAAAGGCCCACTAAGAAAACACCCACTTTAAGCATGCCCCTGCTCATAAGCAATGGCAGTCAACCACCTGCAAAACACGCATCCATATCACAGCAGTGCCTTATGCGTGCAGGGCTGGGCTCCCGCTAAGCATGCAGGCTCCGTGCCAAGTCCTGATCCTGCTTTCCTGGTACCCATAGGCCAGGGAAGTAATAGAAATTAAGGTCTCTGAGTGCATCTTAAAGCCAGCCCAGCTCCTCTCATACACTATTCCTGCAGCATCCAGCACCTGGCGTGAACCACTGCCCACAAGGTGCTCAGCTTCTTACTGAATCACTGTTATCGGAGAAAGAATATGCTACGCAATTCAGCAACCGAGATTCTCAAATGCTCTGAGATTAGAAAACATGCTGCATGGAGGGAGAATTGCTTAGCATAAGCAATCATTTCTTCACACTGGATTTTTCCTGTTGTTCCAAGAAGTTCTACAGACAGTTCTAGAACCAGCCACATGGGGCAGATGTACAAAAGCTACTGATTCAAAACAACTCATAGTTTCCATATGTAGGTGGTTAGGTAAAGATGCTTTTTCCAAAACATTTAAATCCCAAATATAAGTTTCCTTACAATACATGTTCTAAATGGGTAAAAATGGTTGAGAAGCTTCTGGGCTTGGAAATATCCTAAAAGATCGGTTCTATTACTGTGCCCAAATTGATTTCAACAATTCTTTAAATATGGGCCATGACGAATTTATGCCAATTTAATGTACTATGGTTAAAAAATCAATAAGGCAGAAGGCATTTTTTTATATTGTCCTGTTTATATCAGTGGCAATGTGAAAAAAGCAGAGACTTTATCTAATCAGAACCATATCTTAATCTAAGTAACACCTCAGACCTGGTCTAGCTCCCTGTTAATCTCCAAACTGGAATACAAATTAACAGATGCAGCTCAAAGGCAGGTAGAGGAACCGAGAAAAACAACAACACAAGTTTAATTTATGCAGCTATTTATGCACTTCTGCAAACTCTGCTATTGCAAAAATGGTTCCAAAAGACTCATTTAGAGCTCTCAGATTGCCTTTCTTTGGTGACTAATTCCACCAGCACAGCACAGCAAAGAGGAAGGTTGAAGGCAAGGTACTATTTATTGGAGCAGTGATAAACACAACTTTTTTCAATTTTGTATCAAATATGTCCAGTGAATAGGCCTGGGAGAACAAGGGTGCGATAGTTTACTTTTCAATTATCTGTATTGCTGAGCTATTCCTTAGACTTTTGGAACTAGGAAGATTTCTCCGTCTCTGGCAGTACGAGATGTACATAATCTGCCCTGGCCTTGAACACTAGGGGATACAGGATAAGTACGTGGACTGCACAGAGACCAGGGTGGGAAAGAGAGAGTGGAAGTCAAGATATACTCATACACAAAGCATACTGAAGGCTCTAAGGAAGGAGAGTCCCTGGTGCTGTGCTAAATCATAATCCTGACAAACAAGCCAAGAGGAAATATTTTCCTTCAGATTTCTGTTATCGTGGGGAAAAGCATAGTGTGGCTGTCCTTTCCATGTGTGTATATTATAGTTACTTATGAAACTAGGAATTTTTGTAACAATGAGAGGTTTCTTAGCAGAAAAAAAAAAAAAAAAAAAAAACTTTAAAGCAACTTTGAGGTCAGGTTATGGTCCCTTTCGGCTGCTTGAACACTGACGTACAATACTGTGTCGAAATCATCTTTCTAAAAACTCACCGAGTTTCCCTGTACTCTAAAGCTAAAAAACATATTTTAAGGAAGTTTCAGCTATCCGAAGTAAACTAAGCTTGACTCCAGGATACTGAGTTTTCCCTTTTCGCATATCAAAGGACAGGCTCGGTCCAGCCCAGCCAGCTTTCCTGAAAGGAAAAGTCAGCATTCTGCAGTCCCCGCCTCACCCTCCTCAACTGCAGGCTCTAACGTGGCAGGTCTCAGTCCCCGACGACACCGCTGGTGAGCACCCGCACAGGGCAGTCCTAGGTAAGCTCTTGGCCCAGCCTCTCCGCAGCTGGCTTGCTTCCTGGCTCACGGTCCTGCCAAGCTACTCATGTTAAGAGCTCTGTGGAGCCAACAATGGCCACGCTCCCACAACTCCTGGGGCTGCCAGGGCAGGCAGGAATCTGCTTTAGCAGGATTCACTCACCTTAACTTTATTTCCTGGGTGGTTCACTCTCCTAACTCACCCACCAAAGGTCCGGGATGCTAAGCGGTCACAAGTGGTTACTGCATACCCTTATGAAAGCTTACTGTAAGTGTGTACGTACTTCGTTGTATGTTATACATGTTATATTTCCATTTTTAAAAGTTCAGAAGGATTAGGTCTCCCTCCCCAAATGGGGAATTGATCAAAGCCTTGAGCAAGCCATCCTGGGGGGAGGGAGGAGGGGGATGACTGAAGCGGGCTAGGCGTTTCCCCCGGAGCAAGCCCCCGGCTTCCAGGGCGTGACACCCGCCTAGGTGTGCAGGCTGCGGACTGTGCGCCCCAGGCTCCCCACCTGCAGCTCCCCTCCCACCCGGCTCCTCGCGCTTCAAAGTTTGCGGGAACCGAGTCCCTGAACTGCGACACCTCCTGGGCCAGCTGAGCATGGTCAGCCAACGGCGGCGCAGCTCCCAGAGTCGCAGACTCGTCCTGGCCGTTAGCCTACGCGGTAAGCAAGTTTCATCCCAAAAGGGGAGGATCCAGGTTCCGCAGACACCGCGTTCTGGAAAGTTTCCGAGAGGCGCGAGGCGCCCCAGGCATTTGCTCGATGGCTCCGTAGCTGGTGGTGTGCACCAGGGCGAGCTCGAGTCCACGGACGGTTGAGGAGGGGTCTCCGCGACTCCCTCGAAAACCCAGGTCCCTCGGGGCGCCCCGCGCTCCCCCGCGGGACGCGAGTCCCTGACCACCGGTTCCCAGCCCCCTGGTGGAGGGCGAAGGTGAGGGGGTCGCCCGACCCCACGGGGAGCCCAGGCGCCCGTCTGTCCCTCGGCGGCCCACCCCGTCCGCCGGCGCGCAGCCCGCAGAACGCGCCGAGGGAACTCGCCCAAGTTTGACAAAGCCCGGCCGCGTCTCGGAGAAGCCGAGGCTCCCCTCCCGGCGTCTCTCCGCGTCCCCGGGACGGGATGTGAAAGGCGGCGATCGCGGGCGCAGCAGGGTCCAGGGGCGCCGGCTTGGCACCTGTGTGAACCTCGCATCTGGCCGCGCGCGGCGGAGGAGTGACAGCGCCCGGGCGGACAGACCCGCGGCCGGGACGCGCCTCTCCGGAGACTCAGGAGGAAGGAAGGGGCCGTGCACGCACCTGGGCGCTGAAGAGCAGGCAGTGGAGGCGGTCCTGGGCGCGGGCAGCCCCCAGCAGGAGCCGAGCGGTCACTACAGCCCCAGGGCAGCGGCAGCGAGTGAGCCGCCCGGCCGCCGCCCCCTCCGCTCTTATCCCGCCTGACCCCGCCCCGGCCAGCGCCCCCGCCCCTGCCCCCGCCCCGAGGCCGGCCCTCCCGAGGGAGCCACAGCCGGGCGGAGCCGGCCGGGCCCCTGGGATCCTCTCGGCGGGGCGCGGACCGAGACGCAGGGCGGACGGAGCCCTCTGATTGGCTCCCCGGGTGAATGGTTGCCGGGAGACGAGTAAATCTTACCCCTAGTGAAGTGGCGGGGCAGCGACAGGCGGCAGCACTGCGCAGGCGCAATAGAGAGGCGCTGTGTCGAAGTTGCCTTTCCCCTCCGGAGGCACTTGGGCACCTTCTTTTCTGCCTCCTGCTACATTATCTTCTGCCGAGCCGAGCGTATAACGTCTTTCTATCCCCGGTTTCCTCATCTCTGTCCTGCTGTCTCAAAGACCATTTGTCTTTGCTGCTGTGGGCGATTTTCGAGCTGGTTCTCCCTAGGTGACCGAGTGCGGAGTAAGACGCCCGCGGAGTGGCGAGAGGTTGGAGACGCCCACTGTTTGTGAAGGCGGAAAAAGTCCAGGTTTTTGGGTGCTGGGAATCTTTCTGATTGCCCAAGGAAATTGGCTGAAGGTGAAGACCTGGTCCTGGGGAAAGGGCGCCGATGATTGGCTGGCCGCAGGTTCCACCTGTGTGCAGTTAGTGGGACTGCGGACCGCGGGAAGCTCATCACCAGTCCTGGGAGCCGCTGCTGTTTGGGACAGCCCAGGACTTGGCCGTGTAAGTTATGTAACCTGCAGGCGGGACCTAGACACGGTGCTTTCCCAGCGAGCCGCTGAAGGCCAGGTTCTGAATTCCGCCTAATTTGACAGTTCCACTAATTATTGGTAAGAGCTTGGACAAGAAGTTAACTAACCTTTCACATGCCTCCACATCCTATCTGGGACAATTTGTAGGCTTATATAAGTATCAAAAAATACGTGGGAAGGTATTAATTAGTCCAGTCCTTTATATAAAGTTGTGATATTTATAGATAATAGGCAATTACTCTATATAAATAAACATGTATTGAACTTGTTTTGATCCTCTACTAGTTACTGGGGAAAACATTACTTTGGCAATGTAGTATTTCTCCCTTCCCCCTCTTCATTCCTGCCCGAAATAAGTGTACCCTGAGTATCTGCCAGGCTACGGAAAGTTCTCACACATGTGCCCTCCCTGGCGAGGGGGAGGGAAGTTTCCAGGAACTTGAATGGGAAAGGCTATCAGCAGCAGGACGGGAGGGCGCGCCACAGCGATCTTATTGTTGAAGGAGCAATTAAGGTGTATTATGTGGCCTTTTTATTTTTGTTGTTAGTTTTGTGAAGTATCACATTCAACAAAGTACACAAATCCACAGTGTATCTATGGATTCATTTATCACAGGCATCTATCCCTCTGACTGCCACCTAGAACGAGATCCAGAACATCTGTCTCCAGCTTATTGAAAGCTTTCCCTCTCGGCCTCTCACCTAAGTAGGCACCATTCGCCGTGCGTCAGGCTTGGCAGTGTTTAAACCTGACACAGAGACATGGTGCAGTGTGTCTGCTTTCTCATCTTCTGTCTTTTTTGGCTCAAACGTGCATCTGTGAGATTCATAAAGGTGTGCAACACAGCTCATTCTTTCTCACTACTGTGTATTGCTTTATTCTGTAGTCATTCAACTGGTGGTGGACACTTGAGTTCTTCCAAGATTTTGCCTTTCACAAGTGAAGCGGCTGGAAGCATTCTTGCTCGTGTCTCTTGGCAGATATAGTATTCAGTTATGTTGGAATCGCTGGCTCAGTGTCTATTTACATGCCTATTGAACTCTAACAGTGTTTTTTTTTTTTTTAATGTATTCAGTACAGCGTCTACAGCTTCTCAGTACACAGCTTGGACTCATAGTGATTCTCTTGTTTATAGCTTCCCAAGTGCTGGGATTACAGGCATGGGCCACCATACCTAGTCTCAGTCAATGGCTCAGCACCCCACCAGGGCAGGGATGGAACCCTGGCCACTGAGCTCACTGAGCTGTCTGGCCAGCCCTGCCTATTGAACTTTAAATGCTGCCAAACAGTTGAAAGTGGAAAAACAATTACAACAAAAGTAAAGAAAGAAGTTTTTAAACAATTTTTAAAATGAGAACTATTTAACAAACAGAAAAAAGTTTTAAAAGGAGAAAATAACAAAGGTATGTAAAAATTTATGTCCTAAGTAACGTGAGGTTCCTGATGGTTCTACATCTTTATCACTATTGATATTGTCTATTTTTGAATTTAAAAATGGGATGTGTGTTTCATCATGATTTGGGTTTTCAATTCTTTGATGATCAATTACGTTAAGCAACTCTTGAGATCCTTATTAGACATTCAGGTTCCTTTTGACAAAGTGTGTGTGCATGTCTTTTCTTTCTTGCTTGCATACTTTCTTTCTGTGTATTTCCTACAGGGTGTCACTACACAGATCAGACTCATACTGATCTTCCTGTTTTCAGCCTCCCCAGCATCAGGATTACAGGTGTGCACCACCACACCTGGACTGGTTGGGTCAAGGCTCAGAGTGCCTCAGAGGTGGGTTCGGCTCAGCATGCGGTACTAGGGATCGAACTCCAGTCCCTGCTCTTGCCAAAGCAGGTGCTTAGTCTGCTGAGCTATCTCACCAGCCCTGTGTGCATGTCTTTTTCCCATTAGTGGGGAGTTGTCTGTCTTAATGATATAAATATTTATCCATATGCTTGGGATGTGTGTACTTTGATTTATATATGCATTACAAAAATTTTCTGATCTGTAGCTTACTGTCTTATTTTAATTTTTTGTGTGATGAATAGAAATTCTTAAGTTAGTCCATTTTATTGATCTTATCTTTAATGAGTAACATTTTTAATATCATCTTCAGAAATCTCTGTTTATTCTAAGGCCATAGATAACCTCCTTCATTTTTTTCTAAATCTTGGAGGTTCTCAGTTTCACTATCTGTAAAACTTTGAGTAAATTAACTATCCCCTTATAAGCCTCCCGTCATAGTGAAAGTAACGCAAATTATTACTCTGGTCTTTGGACTTTTTCCCTTTTTCAATACCTCATGGTGGCAGCTTCAAGATAGAGGACAGGGCACAGATTGTTAGCCTGAAATTTGATCTGGTGAGTTTTACTTCTGTCTTTTTTTAGTTGAAATGTTGTTCAACTACCTGAGTAAAATTAGTAATTCTATGGTGGGCCAGAAAAGAAGTTCATAATAGATTCATGCATGTGTATGTATTTCTTCCTTGGAACATTGCTTCACTTAGAATTTTATTTAAGACTTTTATTTTTCTGTACTACACTGCATTCTTTCTGTCTCATAAAACTGCGGCATTCCAGAACTGGAAGGAGACTCAGGAAGTTGCCAGGTCCTGCCCATTGGACATGGAACCAGATATCGAAACTGTCCTTCCAAGATTATCAGTGCGTTCTTGCCAAATTCCAGCCTTTGTTGGACCAAATCCAATCAAAATGGTTTCAAGACCATTTTTTACATTCTGAGTGATTCACTGATTTATACTTAGGAAGGTAGAGGAAGAAAAATCAGAAGAGTGAAATAGTAAATACAATAATGAGGTGATGACCCTAAGAAGGTTTGATGTCTGGATAGAACCTTTTAGACCTAGTTGGGCAAAGCACAGAAATTCTGCTGTTACTCTTTTATTCAGACAAGAAAGACCTTTTGTGCATTGTTTAGACAGCCCATAACTTATCAGTTTCCTAGGCATTGAAGCTCATAAGAGCCTAGCTCAATAATTTTTACCAACTGAGCAAACCTGTGTTACTGGTATACCAATCAAGAAGCAAAGGAACATCGAAGCATTTATGGACATATAAAAAAACCAACACAGAGGCTTTATCTTTATCCTAATGAATCTCTAGATAGGACAGTGTCACAATATGGCTTGACTTTCTTTCTTTTTGGCTTAGCTTTCTAGTGACCACCTAGAATTCACCCCTGTCAATTCTTGTTTGCTCTCTGGCTTCTGCTGGCCAATGTGTTTCTTGGGTGTTACAAAACAGAGAACTAAATTCAAAGTAAGAAAGCCTAGGGTTCATCAGAGCAAAGACCAGAGTTAATGAAACCTAGGACTTGGTCAGAATGGATAAATCAGAAAGGGGGGAAATGCTACTCGGGCTTAGCTACAGCAGGAGGCCTGGCTAATGTGCAGCAATGGAGACACTGCTGCCCAGGCAGTGTGAATGGAAGGGAAAACAGTGACGGAGGTACTACTGAGAAAACAAGAGTCAGAGATAAGCAGTACTGACTTCTTCCCTCCCACCTAGATGTTTGTAACCCCCTTTCCACCCACTTCCGTGATGGTCCAATCAGATGGCTCCTGATCCTATCCCAAGGTGTAACCTTCAGCAGATGGTTTAACTTCTCTGAATTTGTTTCCTGACTCCAAAGTGGACAAGGTAATGGGCAATTAGCCTACCTGCTTCATAGGGTTACAACCCGATCACGTGAAGTGATGAATACATGGCAGAGCATTGCTCCCTACATAAAATGCATGCACTTCTTCACCAACTTGAAGTGCTTTTCTCAGGGTAGCCTAGCTAGCAGGTTGGAAGAAAGGAGAGGGGAATAAATTCTCCACACCTTGCTGGGCCTACCTTCACTTTTAGGGCCACAGATATCATATCTGAGGATTAAGGTCTTTCAAATCTCTCTTCTTGGAAGAGAGATTCCATGAGTGTAAATTGTTATTTGTTCCTTTCATGCCGCATGACCAGCCCTTAGTCCACTCTAAAACCTGCTGTATATTTTTACTGGACCTTGTGTTACCAGCCTGCCATGATGCCTGACTCTCCAAATGCTCAAGTCCACATTGTCCACATAGCTTGTCAGAGGAAAGCCATTGTCCCACTGCCAGGAACAGCCCCTCCACTGATATGCATGGGTCTCATTGGGTGCATTGATCTTCCTGTCCATCTGGAGTTTTAGTTGCAAGTAAACAAAAGACACTCAATTTGCATCATTTGTAATTCATGTAAAATGCTGCATATTAAGGAGCAGGATGGCTCAACAGTGACTCTGCTACCAGAACAGGCCCTAAAAATGAGATCACCGGACTCATGTAGGGAAAATATCTTAAAGTAACCATAGACATAGGCAGTGTGTATCACTACTGCTACCTCTGGAAATGTGATGTAATTATCCCTGTCACTGTTGGCCCTACTGTTTGATAATCAGAGTCTTTGTGACTCTTTGTGCTTGCTTCTTGCCAGCAGCAGATTTGGATTCAGGCTCGGGGCTAAGTGGCTTCATCTGGTGAGCAGGGTCCAGATGGAGTGCACGGGCTGCACAAAGGCTGGGGAGCAGGTTGTCCATGCATTCCCCTGTAACCTCATCATGCAGACTTCACCTTGTAAGGCAAGGATTCTCCAAGCAGAAAAATGCTTGCCTTGCTGGACCAGAGCATGCCCGGCTCCCCTCTACCCCTGTATGCTGCTCTCTCATGAGCGCTGTATGGGCAAAATGTGTACTTTAATTCTCTGAGTTCTGGGACTCAAATGTAGACAAATTTCTAAAGGCAGGTCTGAGGACCAGGATAATGGTTTCTTGAGAAGCTCTTAGGACAGAACTGTCCAGGTGACCACACCTTGCCATACTCTGATTTTGGCTGGGTGACACATTTCCTCTTCAGATTTCCTAGAATAGGCACTCAGAGAAAGTGATAGAAAAACAGGACAAGAAAAAGAACAGAGAAAAGAGGAGGCCTTGCATAAGTATCCCTGACTAAAGTCTCAGCTTTCATTCCTAGCTGTATGTGGTATCAATCACTTAAATATTCCAAGTCTCAGTTTCCCCACCTATTAGAAAAATAAACCAACCCGACCTCGTCTGGCACGCTCCCCGCGGGTCAGCTTCAGCAGCAAGTGTCAAGGAGCTGCAGAGTGCGGGGCTGTGCTGCCCAGGGCACATCATGGGGTCGGCTGCACATAATGACAGTGTCCTAGAGCTGGCGCTTGTGTAACAGGCAGATTTACGGAGAGGTCGACTGTTTGCTCAGCAGCCGAGAAGTCTATAATTAGACTGTCACAACATCAGCAAAAGTACAGGATCGATGTAATTAGAGAAGAAATGGAAAAGAACACAGCATCAGTCAAAGCCTCCAGTGGGTCCCCGTGGTTTCCGGAGCACTAATCACCCAGCCAGGGTTCAATGTCCTGCTTGTGGGTTTCCTCCTGAGTGATGACAAGCTTGGCTTAGCCCTTCCCTGCCAGTTCCTCTCAGCCACCTGGGTCTCAGCCTCCACTCCCCCTTCTCCCTTCCTCTGTTCACAGCCCTAGGATGAGGGGCCAAAGGAAGCAGGATTGGCTGCCAGACGTCATGGCCACGGCACCTCTGATCCTCTTGACAGGCTCGGGGACAGGGCCAGCTTCTTCACCATGCAGATTCCTAGGTCCCTTCCTAGTCTTACTGAACTTGAAGCTCTGAAGATAGAGCATTACGATCTGCATGTAGCACATTGTTAGGGGATTCTGTGCACCCTAAGATTTGAAGACTGGTCTCTTATGCATGTTCTATGCCTAGCATGGTCACAGCATAGTTAGCTCCACAGCAAGATTTGGGGCAGTCAGGGTTAAAGAACCTTTTGGAAGCCCAGGAATAATAATGGGCTCCTTATTTTCTTTTAATCATGTTAAGAATTCCAAGCTGCAAACGTGTTTATCTCATTAATCCACAGGACATCTGAGCTGGGCAGTGCTGTCCAATGTCTTCAGTTTCTTTCCACCAAGTACCAGGGCCAGATCTCTACCCAGAGGCCCTAGATCTGAGGGTTTTTAGCCTTTCCTGAGCCCAGCCCTCATAGAAACAACTGGATTTTTTAAAACCTGTGATCCTTTATTTACTTCTTAGAGAGAGAGAGAGAGAGAGAGAGAGAGAGAGAGAGAGAGAGAGTGTCTCAGGGTTTACTAGTGATTTAGTCCATCGCCTTCATCCCGAGCTTCATTCCCACCCCATTTTTAATTTTAAAATGGGGCCTCAGTAAACCACTAAGTTTCCCAATCTGGGTTCAAATTTTTTGATCCTCCTGCCTCGGCTTCCTGAAATGCTAGGATTATAGCCATCTGCCACCACACATGGTTTAATTTTGTAACATAAATAATACATGTAGCATTGTAGAAAAAAAAAGATAAAATACAGAGAAGCAAAAGAAAGGAATAAATTATAAACCCATGCAGCATGCTGTTAATATTTGGGTTTTTACCCTTCCATACCGTTGCATATGTATGTCTACACACATTATTCTGAAATCAACAGTGTCTCCACACTGGAAAAGAATTACAGAGATTTTAATGAAGGGTAAAGTTAAGGGGAAACTTACCAGGCAATGGGAAGCCCCCTGGCAGCTATAACAGGTGGGTAGCCGTCTCCACACTAGGCCTGAAAGGATAAGGAGGCAAGTTCCCAGTTCCTTGGCAGCCTTGCTGCAGCTCCAAGAGGAAGGCTTGACAAGAGCTTCGGCCTTGGGATAAAGAATTCTACCAACACCGGTTTGCTCCCATTAGGGAGGGAGCTGGTCAGAAACCTCTGATTTCCTGCCTCTGCCCACCACTGGCTGAATCCCAACTGGAAATCCACTGTTGCAGCCTCCCTGGACCCAAGGGAAAGTTAGAAGGTTGGAGAGAGAGTCCCTCCAGATGTGTGAAAACTGTCCCGGAAGCACTTCTTGTGCACTTACAGATTCAACAAATGACTTTAGATTTCTCTGCTTCAAGGTCAGGAAAATGCAGTTTTGTCTTTAGTTAATTCTCTCCTTGACCACACCAAACGAGTGTAGGGAACTATCATTTTGTGACGTTGCCTCAGACACAGTGACAGCTCTGCTGCTATCTCTGCCTTGGAGGGAGCCAGCTTTCCTGTTACTTAGTAAATAGGACTCCTTCATGGTCTAAGACCCAGCACCAGGTATGAAGGAGGACATAGAGAGAATGATCTAAGCCCCTCAGCCCTTGGAAGCCTACAGTCTCATAGAGGAGTTAGAGGCACAAGACCAAGAGCCTTAAACCAGACAGAGGGGAATGTCCCAATCCCAGTGCCACAGTGCTGGGAGGTGAGATCTTTAAGAGGTGAGAAGGATCACAGCCCTCTAAGAAGGTACCACCCTCTTGAATAGACTAAGGTCCTTATCTGAACAGAGGATTAGTTATAAAAGGGAATCCTTCACCACCACCACCCCCTCTCCACCCTGGCATGTGATGGTTTAGCAAGAAGGCTTTCACCCATCCAGCCCCTTGATCTTGAATCTCTTCGCTTTTTTTCCTCCTGAGGCAAATAAACTTCTATTGCTTATAATTTACTGAAACTGTGGTGTCCAGTTAAATCCACAGAAACAGAATGAAGCAAAAAGATGCAAAGGTCTGTAATAGTGATTTACTGATGAAAGGCAATGTTGTAGGTACTACTGAGATTTTTAATACTAGGTAATGTTTACTCTGTATTGATGCTGTTCTAGGTTAGTTCTAGGGGTTTGCATCATTAAGTTGCCTAACAGTTGATGAGGTAGGTCATATTATTATCCCCATTTTGGAACTGAAGAGACTGAGGATAGGGCAGCAAAATAGCTTCCTCGGGTGCATGGTGCTAATAAGTGGTAAAGTTGGAAATTGAGCCCAGGCAGACTGATCTAAAAGCTCATCTTTTCGAACTCTGTAATACTAGAGTCCATGTGAAAACTGTTTCCATAACAATGCTAAGTCATTACTCCACTTTTGAATTTCCATTGTCTCACAGTGAAGTTTTCTAGAAGCTGCATCATTCTGAGGCTGAGGAAATATGTTTTATATGTTTTAAAACTCTTAAGTTTTAAAAATTATATCTCCAACAATGTTTAAGTGTATAAAGTTCCCATGATCCAAATGTTGAAAATCACTGTATTACCTCTTTTCCTGTGGAGGTTCAAATTACAGTGATCCCATTAGGTTATGGGATCAAATGGATTATCTGTAGTGGTGTTGCCTAGATTATAGGAGAATAAAAACCAGATTTAACTAGAAAATTATATTACCCCAAGGAGCTCAGGGATACCCGCTGGACCACTGGCCAGGTGGGCTTTGAGATTCGCCGCCTCTGGATGCCTCCCAGGCTGTGATGACCAGGACAGCTGCCTGGTTTTGTCGAGATGCTGTCCATGCTCACTTGTGATGGGGCCTGAAATCCTTTAGAGGAACAGAGAGCATCTGGTTTGCTGGTTTAAAGAGTATACCAGTAGTATGCTGTTCTGAGGAAGCATGAAAGTTTAAGGCTTTATGTTTTTAGTAGAAAAGTATGTAGTTTGTCAGGAATTGTAATACATGTTCATAACATGCTGAGGTTTTTCAGTCTGTGAAAGTTTTTAATAACTAGCTGCTGCTTTATTTTTCATCAGTATATATTGATGACACAATATGTTGATGTTGTTGATGATATGATGTATCAGTACGTCATAACTGCATTCGTTGTGGGGAGTTGGTACATGTGCATAATATGTCTTCATTCTTCTTTGTTTCATCCCTTCCCCACCCCCCTGTCCCTGCTCCTTCCAACTCTCGATCTCTTTCCCATTTGCAAAAGCTCTGCTTTTATCATTTTTCCACTTCAATTTTTTCCATCTTCTTTCTCTCTCCCATCTCTTATTCTCCTGTCTATCCCAAAAGATCTCCCTACTTCCTATTTTAGTAATTGCTCTTTAATAAACATATATTGAAAATTGTAGCAAATGAACTTTGCCAAGCATGGGGAAAGGGTGAAAATTAGCATTAGACATAGTATAAAATAATTGGTTCTCTTTATTTTTAAGTGGAGGGAACACAGTCCTAGGAAGCTGAGGCAGTAGGACTGCTTTAGCCCAGGAGATGGAAGCTAGCGTGAAATCATAGCAAGTTCTTGTTTCAAAACAGAAAATAACAAGAAAAAGTATATAAAGTGAAAAGAAAAGCTTAAGATGTACATGTAGAATATTCTAGGCTGGCCCTTAGTACCATCTCTTCATTTCCTATCTAAGTCATCAT
>PVKN010011663.1:0-21433 GCA_004027915.1 Capromys pilorides
AATTTTATTTATTTATTTATTTGTTTGCTTGTTGTGTTTGTTTGTTTCTTTATTTATTCATTTCGTGGCTGGCTCAGCCTGCCCTGGTGGTGGCGCTGGCGCAGCATGTGGTGCCGGGGATCGAACTGCAGTCCCCGCAGTTGCCTGAGCCCTCCTAAGCAGGCACTTTAGACCACTGAACCATCTCGCCGGCCCCAAAGAAAATCTTTTTTGTTTTTGTTTTTTGTGGGACCGGGGTTTGAACTCAGGACCTTGTACTTGCCAGGCAGGCACTTATGCCACAGAGCTATTTCCCCAGCCCTTTCACTTAGAATTTTAGACAGAGCTGGGCATAGTGGCATGGACCTGTAATCCTAGCACTCAGGAGGCGGAGGCAGGAGCATTGCTGGGAGTTCAAGGATAGCCTGGGCTAGAAAGTAAGTTGAAGTCCAACCTGGACTACATAGCAAGACCGTGTCTCAAAAAGATAAAAAAAAAATTTTTTTAGACAGAAAAGTGGTCTCATCCCTATCTATTCTGCAGATGAGCTGCTGAAACTCCAGGACTTTATTCCTCCACACATACTCCAAGCAGTTCACGACTGCCTGTCTTCACCATGAAGATGAGCTGGGAAAGCCAGCTTAGTGTTCAGCTCGCTGCTGGGTAGTCCTCTGTAACACTGGGGTTAACACTGCATCCAGCTATAAAAATGTTTACAGTGAATAGCAGTTTGATGTAATTTCCTGCATTATTAATAGGATCATGCTACATGTTCACCAGAATCTTCTGAGGACATAACAGATGAATTTTTAACTCCAGACCATGAATATTTTTACACTTTGGCTGCTCAAGAAAACTTACCTATAGAGGTAAAAATCATATTCAGGGTAAAGTACATTTTCTGATTTCTCCATTGCCTTACTTAGATATTTTTTCTTTAGAAAATAACCTATATATTGTTATGGATTATATCTAGATGTCCTCCTTCCCCTAAAAATTTGGTGTGGTCATAGGTGGGCCTTTTCAGGGATGGCTAGAACTAGAATGTGTGATGCTGGAATCCAGACTGGGTAATTATAAAGTAGTCCACTGATTGGTTTGGGGTAGTTCTGGGCTAAGGGTGCCTCATCCTGAGTTTGAGTGCTGCCCACCCTGAGGACATGTAGCCTGGACATAATGGTCACTTACTGCTTACTGTCCATGTCCTCCTGCCATTTGCCTGCTAAGAACTTTCTCTACCATGATGCCCCTCTGCCATGCCCTCTTGCCTCAGAGCCAGTTTGCCTATGAAGTACAAAAATCCTTTCTCCTTTTAACTTTGGGTGTTGAGTATTTTGTCTTAGTAACTGAGAAAAGTAACTGAAACACATGAAAATACCTAATGTCATATTCATAATGTGAATATGACAAAAATATGCTTTTGTGCATATTTTTTTAAAAAATGATTTTTGAAAAATAAGGTTTTGGGGCATGGTAGCACATGCCTATAATTCCAGTACTGGGGAAGCTGAGGCAGGAGGATCACTACAAGTCTGAGCTTTGTAGCTAGACACTGTACCAAATAAATAGTAAGTGATTTTTTTAATGTACCTTGCTACAGGGTCTCACTATGCAGCTCAGACTCATAGCATCCTCCTGTTTTTAGCCCCTTCTGTGCTGGGATTACAGGTGAGCGCCACTATACCTGGGCTTGGTCAGTCACCTGCTCAGTGCACCAGCATGTGGTACCGGGGATTAAACCTCAGTCCGTGAGCTTGCCTAAGCAGGTGCTTATTAGTTTGTTGAGTTATCTCACCAGCCCTAATAAAAGATTTTTTAAAAAATAAGGGTTTTTGGAGGTCCCATTCTATCCAGCTATTCCCCTTCTGGGTACCTTCCCAGAAGATGTAAAAACATCATTCCTCAGTGGTACATGTGCACCCGTGTTTATAACAACACAATTTGTGATAAGATCTTGGAAACGAACCAAATGCCCTTCAATTGGAGAATGAATAAGAAAGTTGTGATCTTTTTATATAATGGAGTATTACTCAGCCATAAGGAAGGATAAACTGGAGACTCTTGTAGGTAAATGGATATAACTTGAGACCATATAGCTAGTGAAACATGCCAGAAGCAAATGTGCAAATATTGCATTGTCTCCCTAGTGTGAGAAGATGAAAGAGTAAATAAGATCCAAAATATACAATAGGTATTGTAAAATAGAAACTTCAGAAGGAAAGAAAAACTGTTTTAGGGGAATGGAAAAAATGAAGGGAAAAGCAAAAGGAAATGTGTGTGTGTGTGTGTGTGTGTGTGTGTGTGTGTGTGTGTAATATTTACACTATTTCAGTAGAAGACTGATATCTTGTACTCTGAATAATATCTGTAATCCCAGCACTTGAGAGGCGAAGCAGGAGAATCATAAATTTGAGGCCAGGCTAGGCTACAAAGTGAACTTAAGGCCAGCCTGAACTGCATAGTGAGACCCTGTCTGAAAAAGACAAAAAAAAAAATAAAAAATAATAATAATGGGAAGGGGATCAGAGGATGGGGGAGACAAGAGAAAGGAGAGGGAATGGAAAGTAAAAAGATTAAGATCATTATGTATCATTATGTATGTACTAGTTCCATTACAGTGAATGTATTCTTATGTACTCTTCCATAATGTTTTTACTATGTATCACCAAAATACACTAAAAAAATTTAAAGAGTGGGGAAAAGAAAAAAAAATTGTGTTCCCTGCAATCATTGTCTTTCCACAAAAGGAACCTTTGTTCTGACCTGTTACTAGAGTTGTCTGTCTTTTCTTTCTTTCTTTTTTTTTTTTTTTTTTTTTTCAATCTTTTCAGACAGGGGTTTTACTGTGTAGTTCAGGCTGGTCTTGAACTCACTTTTTAGCCCAGGCTGGCCTTGAACACACAGTGGCTTTCCTGCCTCAGCCTCCTGAGTGCTGGGATTACTGGCATGCGCTGCCATGTCAAGTTAGAGTAGTTTTACACAGTGGGGCATTTTTCAATCTTCTTTGACTCTACTTATCAAGGTCCCAAAACAGTGAACAATGTTGTTGGAAGAATCAGATAACAAGGGATAGTGTGATATAAAGAGAAAAGTTATAGAATTTCTCTTCACAGAATGAGGGCTTGTTGTTGAGGGGAGCAAACAGCAAACATCAGTATTTCATGTCTGTGAAACAAGTTTACTCTTTAACTGTGAGATGTAAAGAGGCCTCATGATTATTACCAAGGTTTAGGAATATTAAGAGAGCTGGTGGGGATGCTTAGTAGTAAAACACTTGCCTAGCATGTGAAAGGCCCTAGTTTAATCACCCAACACAAGAAAGAAAAAAAAATTCCAACGTTTTGATATGCCTTCCTTCATTAAAACCCCTTTTTTTGTTCCTCACCCCATGTCTTTCATTTTATAGACTTCAAGTCCCATAGAAGAGAACTTTGAAGAAATACAAGATGCATACGCCCAACCTCAAGGCTGTGGTAAACCCTATGACTCCTTTGAGAATCTCTTGCCTTCACTTTTTTTTTTTTTTTTAATTTTCACTTTTATTTTTTGCCTTCTCTTTCAATGGGATCACAGAAGATACATTTAGGGCTGTCAGGCTCCTTGTCTTTCATTTTCCAGGTGAGAAAGCTGCAGCTCTGTGATCTCCCCTAATAATGAAGCCCTAGCTCCTCACCAGCGTCATGACATTGACATGTTGTGTTATGTGTACTGCCTCATATTTTCTATGGCATACATTGTAATACCTGTTTTTTCCACCCCCTAGTCTCACTAGATTTTTACCTCCGTAGAAACCCGAGGAATTTGCTCAAGTCGCAGAGGTAGTTATTGAACAACAAAAACCCATACTTGGTTTCTATGTCATTCTCTACCTCTGAAGCCAGAGTTTCACTGTCATTTTCCTTTCTTTGGCTAGCATCTTTTTTTTCACAAGGTGAACAGCCCCAGCAGTGCAAATTCAGCTTAATGTTGTCACCTGCTGCCCCTGCCCACCACCCTTTGGAACTTTCACAGGAACTTTCCCTTATGTGACCAGTTAACATTAGATCAAGGGTGTGGCCCAAGACAACATATAAGTGCCATGTTGGTTGTCTAACAGACATTTTTATGATTGTGTGCTTTTGTTCTTTTCAGGAATGCATCCATGCTTTTATTAAATCATAGAGATCTACTAAGAGTCTATAGAGACGTTTATAGTAATAACTTCAACATTCTGAATACAGATGCATGGGGGTTTGGAACTTACTCCCTTGCTTCCAGTGCACACTCCAGCTTCCGACTCTTAACATATTTCAGTCCCGTACTAAAATTAGGAGCATTTTAAGAGTCTGAAGGCTTTGGGAGGAAGAGTTACATGCCCAGTAAAGTCCCCAGGGTAGGGCCACCCAGCCTTTCCCATGACCACTCTCTGTGGTCTAGGTATGAATATGTGTGCTTTACTTGTGGTTGGAGGAGGGTTGACTGGAGTGGAAAAGTGATAATGTAAATAGGTCAGAAACCCAGGGCCAGTTCCATGCAGACATCTGAAGTAGGTAAAAGCTTTGCATTTCTACCCAATATCATCATCTCAGCCTTTTTTTCACCACTCCCACACCGTTTCTACATAGGGCTCTGCTATATATTCTCTTCCCTGCCCAGAGCTGTAACAGGAAGAGGTATGCTGACTTGTGAACCCTGTTCCACCAACTTTCTGCCTACCTTTGGGCAGTCACTTGGTCCCAGGGTCCACTCTCCCTCATGTAAAGCACAGAGGGGTCTGAGTCTATATCCACTCTCTGTTAAGCACTCTGTGGCTCTAGAGTGTGCTTATTAGGAATTTGTTTATGCTAGAAAGCATAAACCTAGAAAGGTGTTTGTCATCTTAAGAGACAGTCACCTTAAGAGGAGCCATAGGATCTCATCACTGGTGGGGTTTCATTGTTTGTTGGAATTGGCTAAGGTGGCACTTTCTAGTGGACCTCTCCAGAGCCTGCCAGACACCTCAGCAGTGGGAGAGTCATGATCTTTAGGAATCAGGGTAGAGCACCCTGTCTGCCCCCTTATTCTCTGAACTAGAACAGTTTAGTCATGGAGAAAATGGACACTAGCTAGCTATTTGAAGAGCATCTTACCGAGAATTGGGGAGAAGTAACCTCAGGAGCTCGATGCCAAGGATCACTCGGGACAGTTGATCCAGGTCCTCAGCACTCAAGACCCCACTCTCCGCTCTCTCTTTAGGTGGCCTTTGATCACCAAGAGGCAGTTGGCACTCTGGGAACTCATATCTGATGGTCTTTGCTATTTGGAATCTTTTAACGTCCTCTGATGTCTGTTGAGAGAAATTGAGTCAGTTTGCCTTATTTTCTTTTTTATTATTATTTTTTCTTTTTGAGACAAGGTCTCACTATGCAGTTCAGGCTGACCTTCAGCTCACTTTGGTTGAGGTTTATTTTTTGTTTTCAGTGCCAAAGACCAAACGCAGGGCTTTCAGCTTGCCAGGCAAGCATTCTACCAACCTATATCCCTATCCCGTTGAGCTCACTTTGTAGCCTAGGCTGGTCTTCCTGCCTTCGCCTCCCCTGCTCTGGGATTATAGGGGTTCACCACCACACCCAGCTTCTATTGTTTTGTTTTTACTATTCTATTCTCTAAAGAAAGAAAGACAAGCTGGGCATGGTGGCTCACTCCTATAATCCCAGCACTTGGGAGGCTGAGGCAGGAGGATTGGTGTGAGCCCAATGCCAGCCTGAACTACATAGCAAGACCCTGTCTCAAAAAGACAAAGCAACATTTGTTTCCAGAAATAATTGTTTATAACTGAAAGGCTAGAAGGCTAGTGAATGACTTGACTGTATTCTGAGTGTCAAAATATAGTCCTTAAAAAAAAAAAAAAAGGTTCTAGTCCTGTCCTCTGAGGAAGGGCAATAAAGTTTCAAAGCAAAAACCTCCTCTGGAGTATTTAGTCCAAATCCAATTAGAGAAGCACTTTTTAATCTAGATTTCTCCTTCTAGACCAGACCAAGGGAAATCTAGGGCTATGATGGTGAACTTTTCAGCACTTTCAGCCTGCTTCTGCACACGTGCCGTGGGCTCACCACTGCAGTTCTAGGATGGAAATGATAATCTAGTATAAAAGAAATCCCTTATTTCAGGTGAGGAAAAGTTCCAAATGAAAAAAATCCTTGGAAAGAACACTGAAATTTTCACCAGGTTCCAAGCTATTCAAAGGTATGGGGTTTTATCATAAATCTTATTCACAGTTGTACACTCAAAGGTTAAATGGGACAATGCTATATGTTTGTTGATTGGTTGTCTTCAAATGTATTAGCCACTGTCTTTTTCAAAACTTAACTTTGGGAAACCTAACTTCATTACAACTTCTTCAGCAGAATTTGAAGGAGAGTGAAAAGGCACTCTCTGATTGAGGTCCTTTTGAGGTTCTTTCTTTATATTCTGTCCATGTGATTTTTGTCATTCGTCTTTCCCTCTCTATTCTGTTTTACCCTCATAAAATAAGAAAACTTGCTGTGAAATTTTACAAAGAAACGTAACCAGGTAATGCCTAGGTACTTATTTCAGAGAAAGGTGTACTTGACAGTTACACAAAACAACGTACATGGTATTGTTGTTTGCTTGTTTGTTTTGTTTTTGCAGTACCAGGGATCGAACTTGGGACCTTGTGCATGCCAGGCAGGCACTTTTGCCACTGTGCTATATTCCCAGCCCTCAGCTTACAAGGCATTTATAGCAATTTTATCTGCAAAAGTTCCAAATGAGGAACCCAGATGCCTTCACCAGATAAATGACTAAACTGTGGTACATGTGTACCACAAAGCACTACTCAGAATTACAAAGGAACTGTTGATAATTGCAACGACTTGAATAGATCTCTAGAAAATTATGTTTATTGAAGAAAGCAACGCCCAAAACTTATTTACTGTATGATTTCACTTATATAACAGTATTAAAAATGGTAAAATTATGGAAGTGAAGGACAGATAAGTATAGACTGCCTATAAATGATCAATATAGAGAATCGTGAACTAGAGGAAGCATTCTAAATCCGCTGTCATCAGTGTGAATATATATCCTGGCGGTGATATGGAGCCAGGGATGTAGCTGAGTACACAGTGCCTGCTTGACTAACATGAGGCTAGCGTGAGTTTGAGTCTTGGCACAAAAGAAAAAAAAAAGGGGGCTGGAGAGATAGCTCAGCAGTCTAAAATGCCTGCTTAGGCAAGCTTAGGCAAGCGCAGGGACCACTCCCAAACACTGCGCACCACACCAGCCCTGCCCCCCAGGGCAAGCTGAGCCAGCCAAAAAAAAAAAAAGGTTTAGAAGATGTTACTATGGGAAGAAACTGGATAAATAGTATTTTGCATTTTTTTGCAACTAGATATGAATCTACAATTGCCTCAAAAGTTTAATTACAATAATCCCAGCACTTGGCAGGCTGAGGCAGGAGGATCAGTGTGAGTTTGAGACAATCCTCAGAAGTGAGCTCAAGGCCAGACTGAATTGCATAGTGAGACCATGTCTCAAAAAGTTTTAAAAAAAAGTTTAACTACAAATAATAGACGTAAAATATTGTGCCCAGTAATATTCAGTAACTCTCCTTCCTGGTCCTGAGTTTCCTTAAGTATAATAATTATAGCTGGGCTAGGGATTTAGCTCAGTGCTAGCGTGCTTGCCTAGCAGGCCCAAGGTTTAATCCCCAGTAGCTACTATATATGGTAACAGAATACTATGTATACATAGTACTCTTTAGTATCTGCTATGCGCCAGGCACTATTATATTGTCTACTTTATGTAACAACCCTCTGAGTTGTATGTACAGTTATCATCATTTTGCCAAATTGTAAAAGTAAAGTTCAGAAAGCCTACATTTTTTTCTTAAGGTTACACAGCTGTTTAGAATAAAGAATATATATAATGGATAACCCAAAATCTCAAATCTTAATGGTTTAAAACAACAAAATTTTGACTATCTGTCCCTTTCTCTTTTTCCCTAGCACTTGGGATTGACCCCACATTCTATCCCTTTTTACTATTTTTATTTTTAGACAGAGTCTTGCTAACTGTTACAGTCATTGGCTGATTTTAGGGCTGGGCAGACTCTAAGAGAGTGTTTATTCAATCTCCAAAGAGTTGAGACATAGTCATGGCAGAAAACGAGTGGCTAGTTAGCAGCAGAACCCACATTTTCTACTTCTGAGCTTAGTGTCTCCCCCATTGCCTCTCTCACTGGCCTGATAAACTGGTTCCCAATGTCAACTTTGTATACTGTACTGATGGTATTTTTCATACTTTCTCTCTCACAGTACTGAATGTGAACAAGAGGAGACATTAAAGGTGCCAGCAAAGGAACTGAAAGAAAAAAACATGTAAGGCCACCAAAGAGTAGCTTAGTAATACTTGTGTAAAGTCTTGCTTTTGCCAGGGAGATAGTTCAGGGGCTTAAGCACCTGCCTGGCAAACACAAGGTCCTGAGTTCAGTCCCCAGTACCAAAAAAAAAAATTTGCTTTTGTGGAAGCAGTATCTATTTATTTTTAACAATTGGTATTCCTACCAATTTATACATAGGCATAATGGAAGTGTTTCTCCTTTCACCAAAATATTACTATTAATTGATGATGTTATTTATAAATGTTTGTTATAATCAAGAAACTATAGTAATAATCCATTTTCAACATAAATAGGTTTTAATCTATGAAAGTAGTTTCCTTTTAGCTGTTGGGACATATATACACTTAATATCTCTTTTTAAGGTATTTTTTAATATTCTCTTTACAATATTATAAGATGTACTCTAATTTTGACATGTTGCCAGAAAGGTTTTTTTTTTTTTTTTTTTTTTTTAATTTTATTTATTTATTTATTTGTTTACTTGTTGTGTTTGTTTGTTTCTTTATTTATTCATTTTGTGGCTGGCTCAGCCTGCCCTGGTGGTGGCGCTGGCGCAGCATGTGGTGCCGGGGATCGAACTGCAGTCCCCGCAGTTGCCTGAGCCCTCCTAAGCAGGCGCTTTAGACCACTGAACCATCTCGCCGGCCCCCCAGAAAGGTTTTTTGAAAACTATAGTTAAAAAGTTCTTTCAGGAAGGTTTTATTCAATTTTTCTAAACTTCTCGTAATTACTGTGTATTTTTAATTCCTTAGATCATTGACAGACATTCAAGATTTGTCTAGTATCTCGTATGAAGCAGATGGCTCTTTTAGGGAAACCTTATGCAAAACACCCAAAGTAAGCCATGCACCTACTAGTGCCAGCACTCCACTCAGCCCAGGTAAATCATACACAGGGAGGAGAAATATTTTGGGAGAGAAACTCATAGTCCCTGTCCTATAACTCTCAGAAGCTAGGCCAGAGATCATACCTGATGAGTTTATTATCAGAGCAACTTTAGGCCAGAGTTGGAGGGGACAATCCCATGGGAGGCCCTGTAGGGAAGATGATGGTGGTGATGATGCAGTAGATGTTAGGCTTTGGCTAGGGCTGCAGTGGTAGATACGTGCAAATACAGAGTTTACTCTGTACTCTGAGCACTAATGAATTTAGTGGAAAAACACTGGATTCTCTAGAGTTTACCACTTAAGATAGTACTCTGTACTTAAACATAGGTAATTCTTATGTCCTGCAGTAAGCATTTGATTCATCAACCCATGCCACTCAAAGCAAGAACATCCTTCTAGATGCTCATGTTTAATATTAAAATAGAACTTGATGCTATCTGTAGGTTAGTGTACAGAGGCCTACAGTGGTGCTCATTAATGACTTGTTATATTCAGTTCAAACAGATTTGTTCTGTCCTCCTGGTTATAAAAGTAAAGTACACTCATCTTAGGAAATACTTATACCTTATGTATATTTTGGTGCTTGTTTTTCATAGTTTTGGAACTATATAAAAATGTTCAAAGTATGTAATCATTGCAAGTTCAAGACCAGCCTGAACTACATAGCAAGACTCTGTCTCAGAAAGAAGAAAGAAAGGAAGAGACAAAAACAGACAGAGAAAATAAATGTCCTGTATAATTGATGTCATGCTCAATACCAGTCCTGAAGTGCTTGTGTTTTTTTGAGATGGGATCTTGCTATGTAGGTTAGGCTGGCCTTGAACTCACTATGTAAGCCAGGGTGGGTTCAACTTATGGAAATCTTCCTTCCTCAACTTCCTGAGTCCTAAGTGCTTAGACTACATGATAACTTTTATGAGTTATTCTGAAGGATTTCAGTTATATTATAGTTGAACACATCCAGGGCAAGACCTAAAGTATAGTTGTAGGGCTAGGAATATAAAGCTCAGCAGCATAAGTGGCTGCCAGGAAAACGCAAGGTCCTGAGTTTGATCCCCAGTACTACCAAAATATAGTTATATCCTCTGGCCTAATAATGTACAGCCCTTCCAGCTTGTGATTTTGTTCAATTTGGCTGGTCCAGAGCCTCTGATTTTTTGTAACAACCCTGATCCTCATAGTAACAGTTTCTACCTTCCCTACCCAAATATCCTTAGGAAGGGCACAGACCAGGTGTAATAGGGTAAGTGAGATGAGGGAATAAAGGCCATTCATATATCAAGAAGTTACCAGTAAGACTGTTACATAAAAAACTTCTTTCCCCCTTAGTTTATTTTATCAATGAGAAGTCCTGTTAAGTTCATGGAGGACCTAGAAAAATTCATTTCAGGTCTTGCACAGTATTGAATCATTTTCCCAATTATCTTCTTAAAGAATTGATGGAAGCCATCTCACAGCATCAAATTGAGGAGCTACCACCACCATCTCAGGAGCTGCTTGAAGAAATTGGTAATGGGCATTTCATGCAATACAAAATACACTCCTGCCACTTTGGGTTATGGGCAGTCACTACCAGATGGCTATTGTGTTTGTTTGTTTGTTTGCTTTTCAGTGCTGGGAATTGAACCCAGAACCTCCCTCTGGCTAGGCAAGTTCTGTACCACTGTACATCCCTAGCTTCATCATACAACTTTGAGATGGAGCACTGGTGTAAAAGGCCCTGGAATAGTCTGGGTCTTTTTGTTGCTGTTTGTTTTGTTTTTTATCTTTTTGAAACAGGATCTCCCTGTGCAGCTTAGGCTGATCTTGAGCTCACTTTATAGCCCAAGCCGGTTTCTTAACTTGCAAATCCTTCTAAGTGGCACAAAACTTAATGAGACCAGAATTTTCAGGCAGACTGAATAATATCAACTCAGTTTTACTTGCAGCATGGCTAATGCTGAAAATAGTGTGCAGCTAGAGATGTTTGGGATTGGTGGTTTGACTCTACAGCCGCAGTGCAGACCAACCCTTGCCCTTAGAAGAAGGTTTTCATTGGTACTGTGGTGACCCAGTTTTTGCTATTGGGCCTTATAACAGCAAGGAGACACATATGCGGCCACGGAAAATTGGATCCTCACCAACAAAGACGAGCCAAGTCATGATTTTATGTAGATGAAATTGAGCTTATTATAAAGGTATAGCAGGTATGAGTGTAGTCCAATCATACTTTGCCATATAAGGAAGAAAGGGTGAGCACCAAAGTTGAAGGGAAATCATGTGGGGAAGGGTCTTTGGCAGACAAGAGAAAAGAACACCAACATGATATCCAATTTGTCGGTTGCTTTTGTATTTTGAGACAGGGTCTTGTTTTGTAGCCCAGTCTGGCTTCGAACTCACCACAAGCTTCCTGCCTCAGCTTTCAAAGTACTGGATCTATAAATATGTGTCACCATGCCTGGCCTATTGATTTTTTAAGTACAGTGTTTAGACTAAAGTGACTTGGTGCCAATAGGCCTGCGTGCCTTAGAGCAGAGTGTCTTGGGCCTGGCTAAAACAACTATATTCTTAGAGTATATGCAAGGCTATCTGTACAGGTGAATACCTGCATTTCACCAGCTCATATCTTTTAATGCATTCCCTGACAGGCATAGATAATATCCTAAGATTTACACATAGGTTTCAACATCTATTAAATTTTGTGTCTCATAAGGAATGAGGAAGGGCTGGTAAGATAGCTCAAGGGACTAAGCGCCTGTGTTGGCAAGTGCAGGGGCCAGGATTTGATGCCCAGTCCTACATGCCACACTGGCCCTGCTCCTAGGGCGTGCCAAGCCAGTGACCAAGTCCAGGTGTGGTGGTGCACACCTGTAATCCCAGAACTGGGGAGGCTAAAAACAAGAGGATCACTACAAGTCTGATTTGCATAGTGAGACCTTGTACCAAATACATAAAAAAGGAATAAGGATTTTACATGTCTGAATCAAGGGATAGCTATCTATCCTGTAGGCTCCTTGTCATACCTCGGTCTGTTCATTGGCCTGGTGAATTTTATTTTCTTTCTTTTTCTGTAAAGTTCTTTTCTGTCCTTTTACTTCCCCATCCCCACACCCGTCTCCTTCATTTTTCCTTTTCCTGCTGCACTGATGATCATATTCAGGGCCTTGTGCCTGCTAGTAGGTCTATCACTGAACTACACCCATAGCCCTAAAGGCCCTTCCTTACCTCACTGAAATCCTGCACAGTGTTAGGTCGGGGTACTAGAGCCAGCACCCTCCCACACCCCCACATCCTGTGTTCTGCCTCTAGAACTCCCAAAATAGTCCTTAAAAATTCCTCTTCAGTTGCTTTTAAATAACAACTGAGCGTAGAGGTCATTCCACACATTAATGTGTTACAGTTATCGTGGACTCACCAGGCCCACAATCTCCCCAATGAGTATACAGCAAAAACTTAAGTAAAAGAGTCATGTGGTATGATTTTGGGACCCCAGGAGGATCAAAATCCTTTACAGAATTTGAGATTGTGTGTGGGCTAAGACCAAGATATACTCTGAGTGACCTGTATTTACTTATCAAAACAAAGGAGAGGAATACTGAAGAAATCTGATTAGGACCTTTCAAGAACCTTGGAAGTCTAATCAAGGACTTCTCTAATAAGATATTATGTTAATTTAGGAAAACTTTGTTATTTCCTGGAAGGTCTCCTCTCAGAAGTGAGATGCCTGCAACTACAGTCTTTTTTTCTAGTTAATTGATCTGGGGCCACATGTCCTTAACTGTGACCTTGTCTTGTCCTTTGAGATGTTCTGGCTTCACCAGCCACTACAGGCTTAAGTCAGGACCAGTGACTCATAAAGATTCACTTACTATGAGTCTGCTGCTAACTGTAGGTAAGGGCCCTTGGGCAGACTCACATAAGATGGAAAAACCAATTAGTTAATATTAAATCCTGCTCAGATACTTCATAGTGGTGTCCATCAATACATGACCTGCTCAGGTAGATGTCTGACATTATTCCTTATCCATGGCATTTGGTACTGTATTATAGTTTGATAGTAGCAGACAGCTTTCCTTCAGATCCTGTTGACCTATCTGTAATCAGACACAAATCCTCCACCTTGCCCACTTCAGCTCTTCAGGCTTCTTTCTTGGCTTTGGCCTTGTGGCACTGCTGAATCAGTGTGCAGAAACATTTTCCCATTCCACTTAGTGAAATTATCTGGGTCAGATTTCTAGGTGATGTCTGAACTTGGAATAAGTATAATTTTCTAGAAAGAATAAAGGCCGTCTGAGTAGTTTCTCCTGGTCATAGGCCTACTCACCTGATGATTCTGTGTCACCATTCTACTGCTTCCCCTAAAGAGACCTCTGGAGAATGACTTGCTCTTTTGGAGGGTCCACATTAAAATCTTCCGGAGATTGAACTTGGGACATTGCACTTGCTAGGCAAGCACTTAATGCTGCTTAGCTGTATCCCCAGCCACACTTCAAAACTTTAGTCTTCTGAAAGGATCCTAAAGAGAAAGCTCTTTCGAAATCTAAGGATATATGTGTTTGTTTAAAAAACAAGCTATTTTTTTCTTGCCATGAGATGTGTTTTATTTTCATTCAACATACAAATAATTTTCTATAATATCCCAGGGCAAACCAGAGAATTTGGCAGTCTGATTGGGGGGTCCCCTCAGAGACCCACGGGCCAGTGGCATCGGTGCAGAATGCCCGGGTTCACAGTGCAACTTGTGGCTCATGTCCATCTTACAAGTGACTCTTCCTCCACACATCGTGACTTGGCGGGGTGGGGGGTAGGGGGGTGTGGGGGGTGTTAAGGAATTGATGGGGGCGGGAAATCCTCTGGGCTCTTAGGAAATCTCACTCCACTTCTCTGCTCAATGGTCTCTTTGGTTGGCAGGGTGTTCTTCTCCTGCGTCTGTCTTTTTTCAGCTTGGCCTTATTGAACCTGGTGATTTCCCCCATGTCTGGTTTGTCTGCCATTTTCTTAAAACCGAAGTGTCTCGCCCCAAGCCCAGGCTCCTGATGCTCCCACTCGCGTTGCTGCAAGAGACCAACAAGCTATTCTAATAAGCAGAAAAGAAGATTTTCTATTTCAGATTATATTCAGTGGTCTTACAGGTCCCGTGACACCCAAGAACTGTCAGAGAAAGTAGATCTATACCTGCCTAGAACAGAGCCAGAATGTCCTGCCTGTGCTTCCTCTACCTCTCTCTCTGCTCTTGCCTGGGGAGCACTTTGAGGGGATTTGGCCCTAATTCTACCAGATGGTTACCTTGCTTTAGTGAGCATTTTTATGGAATTAGAAGTGATGAATACTCTCTGTCTTCTGTTTTGCTATAAGACAAGTAAAAGATGTGTCCTATAGGCCAGTAGAAACAGAGGAACACTGGAATTTTTCTGATGTTGTTATAAACTTTTGCAAGAGTATAAAATAAAGATGTTAAGACGCTGGGTGTGCTTGCCCATGCCTGTAATCCCAGACCTGAGAGGCTAAGACAGGAGGATTGCCACAAGTTGGAAGCCAGACTGAACTACATAGTGAATTCAAGGCCAGCCTGAACTGTAGCAAGATCCTGTCTCAAAAAGAGGGGGAAAAAAAAGATTGGAAGCATAAAGTCATAAAGTAGGGCTAGTTTGCCCAGATTCAAATCCCAGTGCTCCCACTTATTCTGTGTAATTTTAGTGGAATTTTTACCCTTCATTTCTGCACCTGTTAAACAGGATTAACAGTAATGCAATCAGTCTCATAAACATTAACCCTAAATTAATGTATGTGAGTGCTTAGACAGTACATGTCATACAAGTGCTATATAATCATACTGTCTTCATAGTCATACTCCATCATTTTTCTTTCATGAATGTTGTTTGGGATTTTTGTCTTAAACTCAGAATTTCTAAAAGATGAGGTTCTAAAACTTAGTGAGGCATCAGAATCACATAAAAGTCTTGTTAAAATCCAGGTTGGACCACAGTGAAAAGAGTTTCAGATTTAATAGGTCTGCAGTGAGGCTCAAGAATTTTCATTTCTTGTGCTGGCCAGATAACTCAGCAGATTAAAGCAGTGCTTAGGCACATACAGGAACCTGGTTTTGATCTCACCCCCTACCTGCAGCATGCCATGCTGGCCCCGCCCCCCGGGGAGCTCCCTGAGAAGGCAGTTGAGACTGGGCATCGGCACATGCCTATAATCCCTGCGCTTGGGAGGCTGAAAACAGGATCATTATGAGTTCAATATGTGTAGTGAGACCCTATATACCTTGTACTAAATACATTTTTAAAAAATTGTTTTTAAAGAATTTCCCCTGGCCATGGTGATGCACGCCTGTATTCCCAGCACTTGGGAGGCTGAGGCAGGAGGATCGATGTGAGTTTGAGACCAGCCTGGGCTACAAAAGTGAGCTCAAGGCCAGTCTGAACTGCATAGCAAGACCCTGTCTCAAAAAGACAAAGAAAAAAAAAGAATTTCCATTTCTACCTGGTATAGTGATCCTAACACTCGGAAGGTTGGGATCACTTCTAGTTCAAGGTCAGCGTGAACTACATTATTAAACCCTGTCTCAAAAAAAGAAAAGAAAGAATTTCCATTTCTGGCTTGTGGTGCATGTCTGTAATCCCAGCATTTAGGAGGCTGAGGCAGGAAGCTTGCTGAGAGTTTAAGACCAGCCTGGGCTACAAAGTGAGTTCAGTTCAAGGCTGGCCTGAACTAGATAGTAAACTCCTATCTCAAAAAGACAAAGAAAAAAAGAAATAGAATTTGCATTTCTAAGAAGTTCCCTGGGTTACTTGGGTTATGCAGTGGTGTAGGGCCCAGGACCACCCTCTGAGAACCACTGCCCTAGGGACTGGTGTGACATGCAAAAGAGCAATAAATTGTCTTCTGCCTCTGTACTGTGACAGAGCAACTGAAGCAGCAGCAGTCCTCATCCCTGCACGAGGACACAGCACGTCATCCCAGCATCACTGCATATGGTAAGCTACTACCCAGACCCGTTTCATCATGTGCTTGCTGTAACACTGTCCTTGGCAATGTAGTGGTACACAGGGGAAGTGTGACCTTGAGGACAGGTGCAGCCTCTCGTCAATTCTGACTTCACAGTTAGTCTTTAGGGGAGAGAGAAATGCTCTGAGACAAGGTCTCACCATGCAGTCCAGTTGAGGCTACAGCAGTTTTATGTGGCAGAGTGTATAATGTCTCTGAGCCTTAGTCATTCTTATCTGTAACATGGACGTAGTAAGTCCTATGCCATAATATATATCATAGCTCCATGAACAGTGCCTGGTACATTGTAAAATAATTAGCAAATTAGTATAAATAAGTTGGTATTAATTTGCTAAAATACCTAACATTTCCCTTCACTTCATATAACTGCTGAATGCAACTGAATAGTATGTTAAAATTGCTTAGAATACGTTATAGGGTATATCTGTTCCCCATGCAAACTCCTTCCCTGGGGATACAACCTAAAGATAGTTAAGAAAGGAAAACAGGATGCTCCCCAAAGTAAATGTGTGTAGTTTATTTTCAGTAGTTCTTGCTTCATATTTTGTGTGCCTTCTTCCTTTGTTTCCTCTGTCTCTCTGGACATTGGCTCAGGCTGAGTTTGCTGCAGCTTCAGCTGGCACCAAAAAGCTCCCAACACCCCAGAGGCTGTTGTTGTGGATGCAGGTGTCTGCAGACTGCCACCTGGCCCCCTGATGTCATGAGGAAAAGAGAGTTGGTGTATCGCATACTTCAGAGACCACTGACGGCCTTATTTTTGTACTCTATTTTGTTGTTGTTTTTTTAAATTTTTTTTCTGTTTTTGGTGGGGGTTTTTTGTTATTATTTTTGTACTAGGAATTGAACTCAGTTCCTTGTAGTTGTCCAGCAGGTACTATACCACTGGGCTATTTCCCCAGCCCTGTACTCCATTGTGTAAATCAGGCTTTCTCAATTTTTTTCATTCTGTTTGTTAGTTGTTTTTTTGTCTTGCTTTTTGAGACAGGGTCATACTAGTCCAGGCTGACCTTGAACTCACTGTGTAACAGTCCAGGCTAGTCTCAAAATTGTAGTGATGCTTCAGCCTCCCAAGTGCTAGGATTACAGGTATGCACTACAAACCCAGTAATTTTTTTTTTCATTCTAATAAAGTTACTTTTTTCAACAATTTCTAGATCCGAAGCATTTGGATGAACAAGAAACTGACAATAAAGAGGACAGCGGTTTTCTTTGGACCAGAGAATCACAGGATATAGGAGATGACACTGAAAGGTAACAGAAAAAGCTAGACTAATGAAAGGATTTTTTTCTTGTACATATATGATTTATTTGTAATAAGCAAAAACTATAAACAACCTAAATTCTTCTCAACAGGTACATGGTTATATCTAGCTATATGGTAGCATAATTCAGCAATAAAAGGTAATAACTACAGTGGTACCTTGGCTCATGAATGCTTCTGTTTGCAAACAGTTGGTTTGCAAGCAAGCAGTTGCCAAAATTTTGTTTTGTTTGCAAATCCTGAATTGGCAGGGAATATGACTGCAGCTATCCTTTCCACATGAACGTGAACATGGCTGTGTTTTCCAGAATTGTGAAACAAATTAAGTTCATGAACTCTCACTATATTTAATTTTTATCTTTTGCATTCTAGTAATTAAACATATGGCCTCATGTAAGCTAAGCACATCCTGTATTACAATAACTTCATCCCCAGCTTACAGAGGGAACTTTTCAAAGACAGAATAATCTGGATCAATTTCAAGCTTATGCTGAATAAAAGAAGCCAGACTGTCCTCTCCACAAAAAGTATATAATATACATTTTCTTCTATACAAAACCTTAGAAACAAAAGATGACAATTAAAAAAGTAGAACAAAAGATAGGTGGGAAACATAGGGAAAAAGAAGTGGAATTGTAAAAAATCAAGAATGTTTTGGAGATACATGTATGTTACTAAGTTATTTGATTTTGTTTTTGTGTTTGCAAAAGTAAAACCATGCAACTTTTATTTTAAAAAAACACTTTAAAGAAAAACAAGAGGCCTAGGACCAATGAGATGGTTCCGTGGTTTAAAGCGCCTGCTTAGGAAAGCTTAGGCAACTGCAGGGACTGCAGTTCGATCCCCAGCACCACATGCTGTGCCAACCCTACCACCAGGGCAGGCTGAGCCAGCCATAAAGTAAAATAAATAAATTAATAAACAAATAAATAAAAATTTAAAAAAAAAACAAGAGGCGTAGGATCTAGATCAGCACCTACCTGGCAACACAAGGTTCTGAGTTTGGTTCTCATTGCCAAAATTTAAAAAAGACCAAGGATTTAGTTCCATGGCACAGCACCTGCCTGGGAAGTATGAGGTCATGAGTTCAATTCTCATTACAAAAAAAAGAGAAAAAGACAATGAGAGTGCAGTATTTGCATTGGAACACAAATCAGTGTAATACAAGATGGGTATAATTGACATATTTTAAAAAAATAACATTGAAAGAAAATAAATGTTGAAAAATATACAATGTAATTTTAAAATGCCCCAAATAAAACTTGATTGTACATATCAAAACTGTACACCATTTCCATAGATTAATAAAGTAAACTGGCAATTGAAATTTCACTAGGCTTCTCTAAAACAACACTCAGAGCAACGCATAATTGCATTTTCCAGGCAGTTAAAGAATAGAAGTGTAACAGCTGAGCATGGCGGCACATGCCTGTAATCCCAGCACTTGGGAGGCTGAGGCAGGAGGATCAGTGCAAGTTCGAGACCAGCCTGGGCTACAAAAGTGAGCTCAAGGCCAACCTGAACTGCATAGCAAGACCCTATCTCAAAAAGACCAAAAAAAAAAAAAAAAAATGAATAGAAGTATTAGGGCCAGCCAGATAGCTCAGCTGATTAGAGTGCCTTCTTAGGAAGATATGCAGGGGCCAAGGGTTCAATCCGTGGCCTATCCTGCCAGCCCTGCCCCTGGGGCACACTTGAAACTGCAATTGAGACAGCATGGTGGCTCTCACCTGTAATCTCAGCACTTGGCAGGCTGAAAAACAGGAAGGATTACTGCAAGTCCAATCTGTGTAGTGAGACCCTGTAGACCCTGTACTAAATACATTTTTAAAAAAGGATAGAAATGTCTGGCAAGCTATGTCATTTTATCAAAACCTCTTTGACATTTGAAGGCTATATAGCAAATACAATATGCAAAGGCTCAGGAATTCTGTACACGTGTACTCTTCTTGAGGAATCTACTGGACAGAAGTTCTTCTAACCTAGGGAATGGTAGGTGTGATGGTTAATCTTGATTATCAACTTGTTTAAACTACACAGTGCCTAAGAAATATGTAAAGCACATTTCCAGGTGTGCCAGTGAGGGTGTTTGCAGAGAAGATGAGCATGTGGAAGAGCAGATTGAGGGGAAAGAATAGAAGACTCATTCTGAATGTAGGCAACACTATCCAGTAAGAAGCCGAAGTGCACATTTTCACATTCATTTCTTTTTTTATGTTTTTTCCATTCTTTATTACTTTTAATAAGAAATAACAATGAGACAGTTTCACAACACATTAGTAGGACAGCCACAATAATTAACACAGTGTACACTGTTGTCTCGTAGTAGTTGTCCCAAGTACAAGATGCGGACGTAATAACTTTTCTAAACACTATTGGTACAAATATTTCTTCTTATTGAACTAACAGAAAGTAGTTGTGTACACAGTCCAATGTTCCATAATAGTAGTGGATTATCAACAGAACTGGCGATGTTGGAAGTTGTTAACTTGAGCCTTTTACAGCACAGCATACTAATCTGGCTTTACTTTTTATGCCTTGTGGTTAAACTTTTCTACTGGGTGGTTAAGGCCAAGTTAAAATAAGATCTATATAACAAAACATGTAACTTTTGTATCTGACAAGGTCAGTTTTTTCCTCCTTTATTCTTCATCTTCTCTGTCTCTTCTTCCTCTTCTCCTTTTGCTACTCTCTCCTCTTCCTTCTCCTATTCCTCCTCTTTCTCCTCTTCCTAATCATGTTATTTGTGGAAATAGTTTCATAGTGGTACACATATCAAATATCATAACACACATTACAATTTACTGAGGTCAGTTTACCCCTGTAATAAATTCTTGGGCTGGGGATGTAGCTCAGTGGCACAGTACCTGCCTGGCAAGCCCAAGTCCTGAGTTTGATTTCTGAGTACCAAAAGAAAAAAAAAAAAAAAAAACGTATAGGTAAACCTGATTCTCTTAAATTTGTGGTCCTGTCGATCAAACCAAGAGCTCCAGATATACCATACTAGCACTCTTCACACTGTACCTCAGCCCACTGAATATTTTTTAGTTAGTTCAAAAAGTATGTTATAATAGTTGTGTATCTTTTTTTCTTTGTGTGGTAGAGATTGTACCTCACTCGTGAATCATATGCTGTGCCACTGAAATGCATCCCCAACATGAGTGTGTTGCTTTTTTTTTTGCAGGACTGAGGTTCAAACTCATGACCTTGCACTTGCCAGGCAGACACTTGTGCCACAGAGCTTTCTTCCAAGCCCTAAGTTGCGTTTAAATTACTGAATTCTACTTTTAGAAATAATGTCAAGTTATAGGGGTACTCAAAATATTTCCTATGATGTGATTCTAAAATCTGTGGAAACTTAGGCTATTACATTACCAGTTGCTTACCCTTGTTGCTCTACAAACCAAAATTGATGCCTGGTAGGTAAAATCAAGCAGAGGTGGGGGAAAGAATTCTTCATTCTACAAAGTGAAAAAAGCTGCTTAAATTCTTTGATACTCGTGGAAAAAAAAAAAAAAGTACCAGATTATGCCACATGTCAATTATTTTCCAAAAGGAAATCTTCAACTTATTTATTTATTCATTTATTTATTTAATACAGGGTCTCACTACACAAATCAGATTTGCAGCGATCCTTCCTGTTTTTCAGTCTCCCAAGTGCTGAGGTTACAGGCTTGGACCACCACGCTGGCTTAGCTCAGCTTTTAGATTATAATAACTTACTCAGGGGGCCGGCGAGATGGTTCAGTGGTCTAAAGCGCCTGCTTAGGAAAGCTCAGGCAACTGCAGGGACTGCGGTTCAATCCCCGGCACCACATGCTGTGCCAGCCCCCACCACCAGGGCAGGCTGAGCCAGCCACAAAATAAATAAAATAAAGAAACAAACAAACACAACAAGCAAACAAATAAATAAATAAAATTAAAAAAAAA
>PVKN010011664.1:0-21431 GCA_004027915.1 Capromys pilorides
GGAGATTTATAGCATTAATTGAGATATCATTATTTTTAAACTGTTATGTGAACACATGTAGAGATTTTAGAGCAACCATTAACTATGTTATATCAGTTTATAATTGTATAAGTAATGGGGTAAAAATATAGCAATTATATTAAAATTTGCAAATGAAATGATTTTAAAAATACATAAAAAGGCCAAAGGTAGCCAGAGGTTAAATCACAAAATAGTTCTAGAGTTGGACAAGTGAATTTTAGGGTAAGGATAAATAATATAAACTACATTAAGTCAATTTTCTGAGTTTGTTGAAACTCAGGAGTACTTAAAGATATTCCTATTACCTTTGTCTTTCAATTTTTTGTTGTGGTGGTTGGGATTGAATCCAGGGACCTGCACAGGTTAGGGAAGCACACTAGCACTGAGCTACACCCCCAGGCCTGTCTTTGAATTCCCATTTTAGTTAAAAGTTCCATTTTAGCTTTAGAATTATCCATGTGCTCCATGCTTGCTAATGGCTGTTTCTTTTTGTCTCTTCTAAGCATTTATTATACATTAGGCCTCTTCTCAGATCATCTTTTTCATGAAGACTAAGATGAAACATGTACTTATTTCTTAGTGTTTCTCAGTTATGAATCCATTTCTTTAGCTATTAGAGCTGGTACTGAACGAAGGGCATTGTACCAGCAAAGCTTTTGCTGGGCCGTGAAATTACAGCCCTGATCCTAACTAGGTTCTGATTTTTAGGCTAAATTTTCTTCTTTCTTTCTTTCTTTCTTTCTTTCTTTCTTTCTTTCTTTCTTTCTTTCTTTCTTTCTTTCTTTCTCTTTCTTTCTTTCTTTCTTTCTTTCTTTCTTTCTTTCTCTTTCTTTCTTTCTTTCTTTCTTTCTTTCTTTCTTTCTTTCTTTCTTTCTTTCTTCTCTTTCTTTTTCCCCCTCTGCATCCATTCTTTCAGTTTGGGAAACAGGCATCTTGATGTTGCTTAACTTCAACCTGTGTTAATACAAGGTCAAATAAAACACACAAGATGACATCCAATACCTTGAATGCATAGGAAAACCTACCAGTAATCCATCACCTAAAGCCAAAAGCGTGCCAAAATTTATTGTCACTACTTCTCAGACTCCAGCTTTATTTATTTTGTGAGCAGTTAAAAAAAATCATGCAGTTAATGAGCAATTCAGTAAAGAATCACTTTTCGATTATGTAGGAAACAATTTGTTAGTGTCAGAATAAGAAAGCAGAGCAAGTACAGCCCATTCTAAACCATCATTTTTAAAAATTAGATGACTTGAGTGATTATGATGACTGTTAAAACTGTTTAAAACAATTTACTTACCCTGTGAAATTTTACTAGCTTCAGTAACTGAGAATCCTAATTCTCATCACAAAACACAGTCAAGAGAAATATAGTATACAAGGTCGTAGAGTCATTATGTTAATAGATTCTCTGTATAAATCTGCTACTTAATCTTCACTTTGAAGTGTAGAGCTGCACAATTATGTTCACTTTTATATATACAGAAAATAGCGTCCAAACCAACTTGCAATAATATGTATTAACTGACTGATGGAACAAATCACAACAAATCAAGTTGTGACTATCTTCAGAATAATTGCTGTTTTGCCAACGAGATTACAAGCCCTCAATGTTACCTAGCAGGGCTATTATAAACAAATTCAAGAAAAATGTTTTAAATATTTAATTAATGCATGAGTCATTGCACAGACAGTGTGAATAGAGTGGTTCCATTTTTCATAGCCAATGGATCCAATCACATATGTAAGGACTTGGAACAATACAAGATGATCATTCCACAAGTCTGCAGCTAAATCTTCACATCATTCTTACAAAGTTAAAACGAAATTGAGAGCCAAGAGCTTTCTTATTGGAGGCTGTGAGAAGTAATCCACTTCCAAAAGATAACAGATTGTTGGCACTGTAGACATGAGCCTACTTTCTTTGCTTGCTATTAATCAAAAGTTTTTATTGATAAATGCTTCATGGATTATTTTGGCCTTTCCCATAAGTTTCTAGGGTTCTTTCTGATCCCTAAGCATGAACTCCTCCATCAGCCAAGGACAGCATGTCATAGTCTGCAATCTGCTTGGCACCCTGTGACATGCCCCTTTCTGTGTCTGTCCTCTTTGCCATGTTTTTGCCCTCAGTTTAACAACAGACAGTTAAGGACCCATGGAATTATCCAAAAACTCCAGGATTTCTTCAGGCTGATAACTTTACTATGTTGCAAAGTCCTTTTGCCATATCATGTACCACACGCCCTGGCTTTATTGATTAGGATGTGGGCATTTTTGGAGCAGGAAGACAATGGAAAGGAAGACAGAAATTTTATTCAAGCAGGAATTTTAAACTATAGTTAACCAAAGAAGAAAAGAAAAATTTCTGAAGGGGCTGAGTACTGGAATATAGAGGGCTGCCAAACATAGTTTCTAACAAAAATGTCCCCTGGATAATTGACTACTTTGGAATCCAGTCAGTGAGTCCATCTCAAAGGAATTCCTTTAGTTGAGGAGCTATTTCATGAGATAGTGGCCAGAAAACACCTTGAAATTAATGTGGGTTAACATCTTGGCCTTATGAAAAAGAAAGTAATTTACAGAAGAATAATGAACTAGCCAAATGAATAACACCATAAATTTCAGATAGATGGCATAGAAATAGAAAATTAGAAACAGAATAGAGACACAGATTGAATTATAGCTAAAGAGAGACAGAGATGGAAGACAGAGACTGAGACAGAGATGGAGACAGAAATGAGAGAAATAGGTATTACATGGGTAAGACCTTCAGTGACCTCCAGCTGAGCTTTGTTCCAGCTCTTGAATACTCTCACTGGCCTCAGTGACCAGTTTCATGGAAGATGAAACTTCCATAAGGTAGGGAGGTGTATGTTTAGGGTTTATTAGCTTCTCTTGTTAATGCTATATGCTTGCAATACATCATATCTACATCCCAGAGCACTAGCGTCTCCACCTCAGCTCCAATTCAGACCCTCAGGCTTGAGCTTCTCTGAAGGTACAACACAACCTAGATTCTTTGCAAGTGAGTTCTCTTTAGGGTCCAACTCCCATGTGAATTCAAAGTCCCATGATGTGACAGGATATGGGGTTCTGATGGTGAAGCCAGAGACAGGGAAGCACTGGGAACACAGACAAGGCTTTGCTGACTCCCACAGCTCATTTCCTGCTGCTTGACCAACTACTAGCAGGCCACATGCGGCTACTGGCCTGTAGTCTGGAGTCAGCGACTCATGTCCTGCAAAGTAAGAACCTATGCCTCTGTTAAGCTCCATTGTCCCAAAGTAAAGAAGCTTGCATCATCTAAGATTCTCACTATTGAATGTCTTGATCTTGCTTTCTCTAGCTGTCATGAGCCGCAAACTGTTCAATCTAGTACAGTGGGAACTTTTACTTGGTTACCCTACAATGATGTTGATGTTTGTTTTTAAGAATCACTTTAAAAAGTTTGACAGTGGATGATAGAGCACGGCACATGGAAGGGTCTGTCTGTGTCTGTCATCTGTTTCCTGTATAGAAATACAAATATGACTTAACTTCTACAAACAAGATTATCTTTTCTTCATCAATGAGATCACTGGTGCATCAAAAAAAAGATGTTTATTTTGAATTTCATTTTGAAATTTCATGTTCCATTGTTTGGGTTGTAATTCTACTTTTATTATGCAACTATAAATTTGTATTCTAATTCAATAGGGTTTTCTAAAATTATTCATAAAGTCCTCTTCTGTGCCTCTTTCTATTGAAAATGATAAATATGTGCAAGTACCAAATCACAAACTAGGGGTAAGGATTTCATTCTCATTTGGTGATTTACCAGATCAGTGAGTTTGGTGAGATTGTTTAATATTACTGAGCCTCAATTTCCTCATCTGTGAAATGAGAATAAGTTGCTCACCCAGCTGTACTGTCATGTGAATTAAGTAAAGTAAGGTCTGCTAACACTTCACACACCCCACTCACTCAGCCCTTGGGCTCTCTTTCCATTGTTTCCATTTTCATTTTTGTTGTTGTTGTTGTTGTTGTTTGTTTGATGGAAAATTCTATAGCCAAAGTAAAATGGCAACCGAAAAGATACCTAAACTCTACTGTATAGTGACTGTATTCATAATAATAACTCATTAATGAAGCTTTGAAACTAGGATGTTAAAAAAAGAAAGAGAAAAGAAAACTGTGGTGTAAAGAAAATATTAGGGTGAATTTCACAACCTTGCAATTCCCCATGTTGTCTCTGTAATTAGATGTGTTCTCAGAATACAGTTATACATTTCGTAAATGACTTGTGCATGTCAGCTAATCTTGTTTTAATTAGAGCAAATAAGAATGATGTGGGAGAAGTTGCAAACTTTAATGCTGAATTCCTTTCAAGTGTAAAATGCTTTTAAAAATTACTTTTTTACATGAAAAAGAAGACAACTATAATGAATCATCAATCACAGGAGAGAAGAGGCATATCTAGAAATAGAAGAAAAAAATTATTTTTGAATTGTAAGTAATTTCCTTTTGCGAACATAGATTCTCAAGCCAAATTCAAAACTTTAATGCTGAAAGCTCAAATCATGATCATTTTACCAATAATCCAAGCTGCAGTGGATGCAGTGTGCTCCACCTGGGACCTGCTGCTTGAAGGTTCCTTCTGTGTGAAAAACCTGCAGACAGCTGTCTAAGCCCCTGTGGACTATCGCTGCTGCTTCTGCTTCTGCTTCTGCTTCTGCTTCTGCTTCTGCTTCTGCTTCTGCTTCTGCTTCTGCTTCTGCTTCTGCTTCTTCTTCTTCTTCTTCTTCTTCTTCTTCTTCTTCTTCTTCTTCTTCTTCTTCTTCTTCTTCTTCTTCTTCTTCTTCCTCCTCTTCCTCTTCCTCTTCTCTTTCTGCTTCTCCTTCTTCCTCTTCCTTCTCCTCCTCCTCCTCCTCTTCTGTTCCTGGTCCTGCTCCTTTTGCTTCTTCTTCTTCCAACTTTTATTTAAGAAAACTTGCAATTGCAAATGATGTCTTTTTCAAATGTAAATCGTTTTTAAAGGATGTTCTTTCTCTAGGACCTCCAAGCCCAGCCTTTGAAATGCAATCACTGGGGAAGCCAAGGCCTCATCTCCAGAGCCTGAGGTAGAATAGGAACCCTAAGGGAGCAGTTGCTCCAAATAGCAAAGGTATTTCCTGTTGGGAAGAAAAGTAATTGTTCCTTCCAGGACGATGATCAGCCAACTCAACTCAGAAGGCCTATGAATTGTTCCTTACAGGATAATGATCAGCCAACTCAACTCAGAAGGCCTATGAATGAGCCTGTGACTCTTCCTATTAAAGTTTTAGTCCTCTGTTTCAGCAGAAGTGAAGTCAGGCTGAGCCAGAATCTCTTCCATATTGCTGCAGCCTGGGATAAAGTCTTCCTTACATGTTTAACTTTGCTAAGTGCATTTTTGTTGTTGTTGTTTGAAAATATCTATGCTTGGTGATTTCCTTAGGGAATATGCAGCATATCTCATCCTGGAAACTTTGTGATATTATATGTAATGTACTTCCATTTTATGTAGGACGGAACCCGCTTACGTACCAACCATCAGAATCCTTGAGAGATTGAAACTGTGTGGCTCTGCATCACTCTTTGATTTAGGCTTTGCAATTTCAGAGACCTTTACATTTGGATGGGGAGAAGTACACTGCAACTACTAAAACTTCATCCGGGGAAGAAGATAAAATTTTAAAAATGCATATAAACTGAACCTTAAGGATTTGTTGTGGATAACAATAAATATCCTTCCTTTTGACTGCTCTGCTGTCCCTGCTTAGTCGGGGATCCAAATTTTTATCTTGTTATGAACTGTACCCAGCAGAGGAGAACCTTTGTTCTGAGTGGGAAGCTTCCCAAGGAACTAACCTGCTATAGACTTTTTAATCAGAAGATTTCTAGGATACTTTTGCCAACCCCTCATCATCCCTCAGGTGTTGATGCAGTCAGGACATGGAGCAGCACCTCTCTGTGTTCCACCTAGCAGTGTCACACTGTCAGCCCATTTCTGGTCTGTGTGGTCTCTCTTAGGACTGTCCCTCATGAGAGGCTGCGCAGATGCCTTTGCTAGAAGACTCATTTCTGGCTCACTGTAGATTTAACCAACAACCTACATCCTTGCACAGTCCTTACAACTCTCTCTAGGTGGCACCATGAAGCACACTCCACGGGCTACAGCACACAGTGGTCATGCTGAGCCCCTGAGCATTTTACCCCAAGTGTGAGGTATGTCTGTAGTTCTTCATCCACAAAACAGGACGGCAAGGCAGATCCTATTTCTTCCATTTATACATAAGGAAATGCAGAGTCAGGGAGGTGGAAAATATTTATAATTACACAGCTCTGAGAAATTAATAAACCAGCATAGAAACATTATGGCTGTGATTCTAAAGCATGGTTTCCTCCCATTGGTTTCTGTTCTTTTCTAGCAGTAGCATTCAGCTTGACTAGAGCATATATTTGTGGACAATGAAGATAAAACTGGTCTCATCACTCTGTGCAAAGACTGAAGCACAGAGTTAGCCTCAAATGGAAGGAGAGCTCTACTTTGGCTCATGTTTCAGAAGTTTCAGTCCAGGTTGAGCAGGTTTCAAGGCAGAGAACAGTATGACAGGGGAACACAAAGGAGAAGAACTATATATACCATGATGGCCAGACACACAGAGAAAAGGGAGAAAGCACAGAGGGCAATGAACCCTTCTCAGGTAGGCTCCAGGGACCGTCTCCCAGACCTCCTCTCTAACTTCAACCAGTGACATGGGCCGTGTTTCAGTCAGCTCCCATGGGCCCCAGCTAGCACCCGATGAAGCTTCTCCACCTAAACCAGAATAGTGAGCTTGCAGGTCATTCTTCCAACTGCAAGTGGCTGTCTTTCTGTAGATCTCAGACCTAGCAAGGCATGGCAACACACACCTGTGTGCTCTGTTGCTTGGCAGGCTCCAGTGGGATGATTGCTTAAGCCCAAGAAGTTCTGGGCCAGGCAGTAGACAACAAAAAGGAAAATGAACCACACAACTGAAAACTCATTTTCTGATTACAAGCATTCATGTCATAACAAAGGGATTGAAATGTGTGAAAACTACATTTCTTAATGAAGATGGAAACTGGGTATAGGGCAGGGAATTATGCCTTTTACAAAAGTAATTGCTAATGAAAAATAACTTTTTATTAACTCTCAGAGATTCTATTAGCACAAGTTCTGAAAGATACTCAGATACACATTGTGTTGGGTATAGACAATTGAAAGATTTTAAAGAATTTGTTCCCATAGTTGTAGAATTCAACAAGTCCAATACTTGCAGAATAGATCTAACAGGCTGGAGAGCCAAGGCCAGGGACTTTGGACTGTCACAGCTGAGCTTCAGGCAGTTAGTTGGAATAATTACTTATTTATCAGGGAAAGCTGCTTAGTTTTCAGTGTGACAGGCCTTAGTTAGCTGAGCTCAGGGATATCTCCCTTAATCTGAACACTCGGAGGCTGAGGCAGGAAGATCTCCAGTTGCAGACCAGCCAAAGTCTGTCACAAAGCTTTCTACTGATTGGATAAGGTTCACTCACATCAAGAAAAACAATTTATTTTTATTCAAAATCTGCTGATTGAAATAATTTATTATTTTATTTTATGGAAAAAGTCAAAACAAAATTTCATAACCAAATAGGAGAACAGCAATAGTTAATAACTGAATATTGTTATTTTTAACATAATTATTTAAAGTGTGAAATATGGGCATGAAACAACTCTAGTGGATATTCACACAAGCCTTCCTTTCCAATGAATTTAGAGCTGCTAACTTGAATGTTGTTTCTCTTCATCTAAACACAATGTAATGAAACTATCCAGAATATTGTTGAGCTAAATACGTAGATACTATGGCTTATTAACTGTGATGATGTACAATCAATGACTGAGTCACTTAGTTACATGTTTATTATTATTTAAATAATAAATTATTTAAATCAGTTTAAGAAAAGGATTATGCAATTTAAATCTGCCTGAACACCTTAGCAATTAAGCAAGACCCTGTTTTAATACTTAAAAAAAATATTTTTAAATGATACTTTAAATGAAGACTGCCTGTTGAAAGTAGGAAGGTGGGAGAATGGAGGAGAAAGAAGGGAGATACAAGAACACATAGTGCATCATTAACTATTTCAGGCATGAAACATGAAGTACCCCTTGCTCTTATGCTAAATATTTAAAAATTAGAAGAAAATAGCCCAGCTGTGGTGGCTCATGCCAGTAGTCTCAGCACTCTGGAAGGTTAAGGAAAAGGATTATAAGATTTAAGCCAGCCAGTACACTTTAGCAACTTAGCAAGACCCTGTTTAATAATTTAAGAAAAAAAAATGACAAGAAGGGCAAGGAAGTGGCTCAGTTTTAAGGCCTGTGTTCAGTCCCCTGTGCAAAAGAAAGAAGGGGAAGGAGAAAAGCAGGAAGGCGGGAAGGATGGAAAGTAGAGAAGGACAGAAAATGTGGGAATATGTGGTACATCACAGGAACAAACAGTCAAATGGTTTCTAAGTCATGAGTTACTTGGGCTCAAAGAGGTGTTCCAAGTTAGAGAGCAGCGAAGAGGCTGGCCTGATAGCTCAGCAGACTAAAGCGCCTGACTAAAGTGCCTGCTTCTGTAGAGCACAGGGGCTGTGTGGGCCCCGCCCCTGGGGTGCACTGCTACAGCGATTGAGCCTGGAAATGGTGGCACATACCTGCAATCCCAGCACTTTGGGAGGCTGAAAATGGGAGAATCACTACAAGTCTGTTCTACATAGCGAGACCCTATAGACCCTGTATCCCTTGTCCTAAATGCAGAGAGAGAGAGAGAGAAAGAGAGAGAGAGAGAGAGAGAGAGAGAGAGAGAGAGAGAAAACCCTTGATTATTCTTGATTATTGCTCCCTGGGTCAATAAGAAGGCCTGCCTAGCAGAGAGCTTGATTTGGAAGTCAAAGAAGGATGGATATTTTCCAGGCAGACAAACTAAAAGAGGACCTCCTCATCAGAGGAATGTTTGTGAGAAATAGAGTTAGCAGAATGTCTTAAACTGGGAAGGATACAGGGAGGTTTATATTTAAAAACCACAAAATGAGTTGAGAAAGGGTCAGGAGTTGAAGATTGACAATGGGTAGGAGGTGACGTGCGGAGCTTTTAGTGGACAATGCATTTTACAATCCCTACTAGAAATGGAAGAATGCGAGGGCTGTCTACTCACGGCCAGATATGGGATTTCCCAAGATGGGAAGACCTACAGCACAATAAATTAAAAAAAAAATCTGTGTATTTGAAGCCCCTGGAATCAGAAGGGCAGAAGGAGAGTATCACAAACGCAGCCCAAATTTCGTGGATAATTGTTTACAGTTGTCAGCCACAAAGGTGTGTTTCGATATGGTCAATTCTGATGCAGGCATTTCCTTCCAAGCCAGTGGCATGCAGGCTGCTGTGTTCACCTTGCCAGCTGCCTGCCTTCCCAAGAGTTTTTATGACTTGGGGCCAAGTATTACAGTCATCTTCTCATTGCTGGGAGCAATGGCTGGCACCACAGCTTAAACCTTACAGAGCTTTAATTTGGCTCATAGTTTTCAGAGGATTCAGTTTGCAGTTGGATGCTCCAAAGGAGGAAGGACATTATAATGGCTGATACATGGTATCACCTCGAGAAGTTTAGAAGCTTAACTAAGTGACTCAGCAGATCTACATCCTAGGATATAGAGGACATTCCCTAGGGAAGCTGTTTATGCCCTTGAATGTTGTGATGGTTGATTCACTGTGTCAATATGAAAAGTTTAGAAAATTAACTAAGTGACTCAGCAGGAAGCCAGGGTCTCACTAAGTAAACATCCTCAGCCTATGCAAGAGGAGGGCTTGGAGACAGTGTGACTGCTGCACCCACACTAGGATGTGTTACCTGCTTACAATACAAGGGAGCAAAAGAAGCTTGCTCTCCCCCACTTCTGCTCTTGCTGTCTTCCATCACCATGAACTGTTATCCCTCTGAAATGCCCCCCTGCTCTGGAACCAACTGATTACATACTGAAACTTCTGCAAGATGTGAGCTAAATAAACATTTCCTTTCTAACCTGGGGCATCAGGTATATTGTCTGAGCAATGAAAGAAAAGTAACTGAGATAGGTATAGCAGACAAAAATAGCAGAGGAGAGCTGCTCAGGTCGTGGTAATTGAAAGCATAGAGAGAAGGCAGGGGTGGGGGCAGATAGACTCTTCTGGATCACACCCTCTTCTGACCCACATCTTCCAAAGAGACCCCACCTCCTGACAACACATCCAGCTATAAACTCATCAGTGGGTTAGTCCATTGATGAGTGCAGTGTCCCCATGATCCAGTTACCTTTCAAAAGTCCTGCATCTGGGTGCATCAGAGTTTGGGGGAAGATTGTAGATCTAACATCATGTGATTAAAGATCACTTTTTTTCCTGTTTGGTGTCAGAAATTGAACTCAGGGCCTTGCATTTGGTAGGCAGGTGCTATGGCACTCAGCAATCGCCCCAGCAAAATTAAATTTTGAGTCATTTAAATGATCATTTTGGCTGCTGGTTCAGATTAGACATTGCAGGGCTGGTACAGCATGTGGTGCTGGGGATTGGACTCTATATTTTTTTAAAATACTACATTTCAACACTATCGGGCCTTGAGTAAGTTGGTTTATATCTGTGAATTTTCAAATTCCAAACTGGAAAATATAAACAGATGTCACTATCTGGTAGGTAATATTGGTAGAATTTACTGAGAATACTTGGCACAGAAATTTTTGAAACGTTTACATCCTAAGCCATCATCCCATCTGGACTGGTCTTTAACATCCTGTCTATGGGGGTGTGATCCATATATATGGAGAATGTTTACACTTAAAAAAATACAGTATCAAAAGCCACGTTCTCAGGGCCAGCCAGATAGCTCAGGGGGGGACTAAAGCATCTACTTAGGCAAATGCAGGGACAGGAGCTTGATCCCAGGTGTGCCGGCCCTGCCCCCAGGGCACGCTGAGAAGGCAACTGAAACTGGGCGCGGTGGTGTCTGCCTGTGATCCCAGCACCTGGGGAGCTGAAAACAGGAAGATCACGATGAGCCCAATCTGTGTAGTGAGACCCTTCAGACCCTGCATAGCAATGAAATACATACATATATACATACATACATACATACATACATACATACATACATACCACATTCTCTTTTTTCCTGCCAGAATCTTCCCTGGATTTTGACTTCTTCATTCTTGCCACCTTATGAAGCATTCCTGGAAATAGCAGTGAGCGCTGCTGCCAAGTAGAGTGCAATGAAACAGCAAAGACGAGGAATGCCATGGTATGCGCTCATCTACCTGTCACCTGGTCCGGGGCCATGCAACAGCTTCAGGCTCCTTGTCAAAGTTAAAATACTATGACTCGGGATTAGGACATTGAGGGAACCAGAATAGAACAAGTAAAGACTCTCAGGAAAGAGGACTCCAGGGCTGTTCCAGAAAGTGGCAAGGATGATGAAATGACTGTGGACAGAATCAGGGAGAGGAAGGGGCTGGAGATTTGGCTCAGTGGTAGAATGCTTGCCTAGCAAGCTGGAAGCCCTGGGTTTGGTCGTTTGCACTAAAAACAAACACACAAACAAACAAACAAACAAGAAAACAACCTCCCCTAGAATCAGGGAGAAGGTTTTAAAGGGGATTCATGGCGTTGTGTCTTCAACTGTAATTGTTTTCTAAACTTTAAAGACTTAACATATCTTTTAATTGCATCTTGGGTGAACATCCTCTGTCCTGTCTTAAAAAAAAGTTTGACCATCACCATGGAGCTTTTTGGTATTGAGTCCGGCCTAACAGAATCAATCCTACCATTCAGACGGCTTAGACCCGGCCCAGGTGGGTTAGACCTGAAGGGAAAGGCTGCTCCTCCAGGAGGACTTCCATGCTGGCAGCTCTCCAGGCTTCCCAGAGCTGCTTCTTCCAAACCTCAGAGCCATATCACTGCACCACTGGGACAGTGAGCTTTAGAGCTACATGTTTGATTTTACTTCCCTAGAAATTTCTGAAGATTAGAACATGCACTGCACAGTGAGAAGAGTAAATGGAAGACAGAAATGAGTGAATAAAATCAAATATGAGAGGAGAGAGGAGAGAAAGGGAATGGGAAAGGGAATTAAAAGCTAGTAGGAACATATATCAACTCCACACGTGGAACATGAGCATCATGCACTACCAACATCTATCAATAAAAAAATCACATATTAAGTGTCACATATAAGAAATGATGTCTGCCCACTGACTTGTACAAATATTTTTGGTGAATCTGGACATGATGTTTCCTCCATTTGGGTGTGTACTTCTTTGAAAAAAAAAGATTGACACATCTTATACTATAGGACACTAATGCAAGTTGTAAATGTATCTTTGAAACAATTCGATAGTAAAAAAGAAAAAGTAAATCATTTCACCAGGAAAACACTTGCATTTTAACTCAATTGGGAGGAGGTGGCACATCTGTTGCAATCCAGATGTTGTCTATCGTGGTAGCAGTAGGTGCCCCTGCACCTCTAGCTGGGCCAGGTGCACAGAGCTGCTATCTCTTCAAAGCCACGAGCCTGGGTTCCCACTCCCCTCCTTCACATCCCCTGGAGATTCAGCCATGCATCCTTCATTCATCCAATCTCACAGGGAGGCAGCAATTTGACTGTTTCCCTTGACTATTTGCCTGCTCTGAGTGCTTTCTAGTCTTTGAGGTCAATAAAGCACTTGACATTCTCACAGAAAAATAGCTTTTAAATTGCAGCATGCTATTTTCTTTCAAAGTCAAAGAAATCTTTGATTTTAAAAAATCCCTTTATACTGGGGCCCACATGCATAGGCACTATGTAAATACTTGACTTATGCATATTTCATAAGTCATTACTAGAAGCATGTTTATAATAATTCTTCATAACAATATCACTTCATATCTCCACCAACCAAAAATGATTAATTTGGACTGCAGGAGCCATCATGTCTTATGCGTTCCAAAGATAATAGATTTCTATGTAGTCACTGATGCATTCAACTGTGGTCATAGCGATGTACTTTTGCATACCTCTTTTTTTAAATTGTAAAATGATTTTATTTTTATCATAGTTTTTTTCTCCAAATTTTCTATATTTCAACCAACTACACTAACACAGTTTGAATGCTTTTCTTTTGTGATTTGTTGTAAAAGGCAGGATCTTTGAAGTGACACAGATGTGAATTAAAATTCATGCTCTGACACCATCATGTTGGCTTCCTTGGACTTAAACAATAGGTTTTTTTAGTGTGAAAATTGGCATAACAGCTCATAAATCTTAGGTTGCTTATCAAAAATACCTATACAAACATATGCGATAGTCTAGAGTGTTTCCAAGCACACACACACACACACACACACACACACACACACACACACACACACACACACAACTGGTTCTATATTTGAGGTATAAGTTATTTTCTGTACTATATATAGAAAGTAGTTTTTCTTGGTTTGTGGCGTATTAGAGTTAATGTGATAAATGAACACGTACTTTCATTTTCATAGAAAATAGAGGCCCCACTTTTTCTTAATTTCATGCATTTTGAGAGAAATTGAAACATGTATTTGGGTTATGGAGTTGCTTCAAGAATCCTTCTACAATTTGTGCCAGTGGTCACAACCTGGGGGTCAGTTTTACCCATTAGAGGACTGACTTGAAACACCAGTAGTGCCCATCTGAGAAGCCTTGCCTGACTCAGACATAGCCCTTGGCATAGCACACACAGTCATAAAATATTTACTGATGTAGAAACAGGGGCTCCTAAGTGCTGGTTGCCAGAGCCCTCAAGCAATTCACTTTCCCATTCTCCCGATTTGCTCTGAAGAGCTGCCTATCACCTCTCATTGCCTCCTTTCTCATCTTCAAATAAATGATCTTCTTTTGCTTTACAGGGCATTTCTTTAATTTCTTGCTGATGCTAAGTTTAGGAATTCCCCTGGAACTTATATTTTCCAGGAAAGCAGCTGTAGGAAGATCAGTCCTGCCCTCTAACATAAAGCTCAGGTTGTACAAATCCACATTGTCTAAGTATGCTGCTCATCTTCATATTAAAAGAGAAGAACAAGTATTTAACTTTTCTTGTTGCTGAGACAAAATATCTAACACCTGAAGTTAAGGGAGGAAAGGTTTGTTTAGATCACAGCTTGCAGAGGTTTCAGTCCGTAACCTGCTGACTCCAAGGGAAGGCGGAAGGCAGAGGAGAAAGAGTTCAAGGCAGGCAGAAGACCAAAGGTTCCAAGCTGAAAAGGACATTAGCAGCTTTTTTCTGCCTGTTTATATTCTCTCTAGGCTACTCAATGTAAGGCGGGTGCCAAGCAATCAGTGGTCTGATTTAGTAATCACACACCCCATCACACACCCTTAATCACAGCAGCGCACAATGTAGATCCAGCCACTTCCAAAGGGCCCACCTATAACTACACAAGGGTTTGTGGGTGGAGGATGGATAGTGAGGCCCAAGACACAAAAGCAAGAGATGTGGAAAATTACTAATACATCGGAAAAATTTGTTCTAAACACATTTATTGTAAAATAAAATAGTTTCTCTAGTGCTTTGTCTTCATGAAGTTTATTCTTTTATTAAGATTCAAAATAAGTTAGCAAGCAACCACTTTTACCACATTATCAACAAGCTATAAAGCAATTAGAATTAGTGCTTTATTATGATGTTGCCCACTGCTGTGAGATCAATGGCTGTTTAGATAGCCTGAACAAACAATGCTCCCAGATCAAAAGCCCACTGGAGGATTAAGTTAATTGCAGCCCCAGAGGAATGACAGTATCCGATATTGTACTAAAAAATCTAATTAAAGAAAGACAGGTAAAATCCAGAGCATCTCAGCAGATCTGTTAGGTTTTACCAATTCACAAGCTCAACATGTGTGATGGAGCAAAATGCGTGCACAAAACAGAGCTATGCTATAAGCGATCCATGGAAAATGAACCAAAGAAATCATTTATCTTTGTGGGATCCTAAGGTGACTCACTTCTTTCCTCAAAAAAAAAAAAAAAACTCTTGATTTTTCTGTGTTTTATATTGTACACCTGTATTTTAAAGATTATGGAAAAGGTTTTTATTATTATTTCTTTAAAAGTTTAAAATAATGTAATAGGATACATAAGAACAGACAGAAAAGGTAAACATAATTTATTATAATCAAAGCTACAAAGCTTCCTGTGTATCATTAATAAGTTGTGTTACAGCACTACATTTGACTCATCCACCTTTTGCAATGCATGATACGGCATGTATTATTAGATATATCAAAATGAGTCTTATGTGGATTAAATGGATCAGAGATAATCATGGAAATATAAAGGATTCACAGACCATGTAGTATGATCTTTGCAAATAAGTATGCCTGATGACGACATTCAGCTTCAAATCTCATGGTGTCCACCCCCTCTGCTCTGTGCAGAAGTAGGAGAAAACTTGCTGGTATGTGATGATAGCAAATTTCAGGAAAAATAAAGGAATTATTGTAGAACTTTAGTGAAAATTCTACTTTTAGTCAAATTGCCTCAAAATATTATGAACTATTTAAGCATGTATAGAAAAATTTTATTTTCATGAAATTTTTATACCATTGAAATGGAATTTTGATTCTAATGAGAGAAGAAATTGTAGGCTATCATTAAGAATAGGCTTGGAGCACAAGTTTCGGTTAATTGACACTGAGATGTTTAAGCTTCTCCTTAGCCATCTGGGATCAGATGGCAAAAAATCCTCCATAGACTTTAGTACAAAGTCTTTATTACATGAAGTGGTCATATTGGAAGAATACTTTCCCAAATTGAACAACACTTATTGATCTATGTTAGTGTGGCAATGGGCAGAGATACAATTTAAACATACAGATAAAATCTTTGTTTTCACGAAGTCCCCATTCAAATCAGATAAGAGAAATGGGCCATCAGCCAAGGAGCATAACATGGCCCAGTGCCAAGATGCAGAATAAACTAGTACAATGAAAGTCAGAGTGACTAATGTGGGGTGCTCTGAGCTTGCACAGTGATTGGATGGCGGAGCCATGTATGACTTCTTAGGAAGCAGGGTCTGTTTGGGAGAGCAGGTCACAGGAGCATTGCTCCCTTCGGGCTCCTCCCCTTACTCCATGTTTCCTGGTACCTTGATAGGAGCAGCTCTCCTCTGCTCAGCCTCTCTACCAAATTGCTTTTGTCCATGAGCTGGCTGACGTTATGCCAGGCTGAGTCTCTTCTTCAAGTTGTGCGTGTAGAGTATTGGGGAGAAAAGGAGAGCAAGAAACTAGGTATGTTATTCCACTCCTGTGATGCAAGGTCCACAGGGATCTGAGAGGCTGAGGCTGGAAGATCCCAAGTTTGATGTTAAGTTGTCCAGTATAGGCAAGCGAGACACTTGGCAAGAAAATTAAATGTTAAAAAAGGGACTGGTACCAAAGCCCAGGGTTCAATCCTGTGGAGAAAAATGGCAAGTAAAATGGAAAAAGCAGCTGGAGCTCAGAAAAGGCCTTTGAGTGAGGGTAAGGATTAGGTTAAATTACCTATAAAGGTGGTTCCTGACTTATAGTGGTCTGCTTCTAATTTTGGTTCTACTAACATGCAAAATGATGCCCATATAACCAGTATTTTCTGCCTGCCATACAATTTTCAATAAGTTACAGCACAAATGCAATACTTTGCTATAGAACAGATTTTGTGTTAGATGATTTTATCCAACTATAGGCCAAGAAAGTGATCGAACCCATTTAGAGTTAGTTAGGGTAGCTATGAAACTCAGCTCTTTACATGTATTCAATGCATTTTTTACGGACATTATTCTCAACTTTTAAAGGATTTGTTGGGGGATAACTCATATTATAAGTGGAAGAACATCTTTCTTACAGTGGTTCAAATATCATCCCTCCAAAATTTATGCAATTGACACTGTGATGGAACTGAAAGGTGGAGCATTCAAGTGGTGTTTAGATTGAGAGATCTCTCCCCTTTTAGCAGACCGCTGCTGTCCGTCCCTTCAACAGGGGCTCCTGAGTGTGGGAACTGGTTAGTCCCCAGCACCTCTGCTCCCTAGCTCTTCATGTCCTTCCTCCATTTTTTGTGGCACAAAGACCTCTGCCAGATGACACTACTTTAATGTTGATCTTTTCAACCTCAAGACTAAGAGCCCAAAACATTTTTTCACTATAAGTTACTATTACAGCAACATAAAACATACAAGATAGTAATGGGCAAATGAGAAGACCTTAGTACAAGGTCAGCTTTTCACATTTGCTTTAGGATTTCACATTTGCACAGTCTTTAGGATGTGCAACTTCAACTTTGCAAAGTGAAGCTCCTTCTGTGAAAATTTAAAAGCACAAAATTTAGAGGTAGATGTGACCTATCTAATCACCTAATGCTTTTTTGCATTGCAATAAGCTGGAAAAGAATGGAGAAAGAGTTAGAATTAGGGAACAATGTTGAGTTTGAATATAGCAGGCTATTTATCAGAGATGGGGCCATGGACAATTCACACAAATTCTGAGATTCTGTCTCTCACTTTGCTGACATGACTGGCAAGGCTGAATAAAAATGAGTTTCCTTTCCTCTCTGATGAAGAAATTGAGTACAGAAGAAAGAAGAAGGCTTGTCTGAGTTGACCTATCTGAGACGCATGAAGCTAAAACAAATATTTACTTCCTGTTTTATACAGGCTTCTGATTTGTCTTTCCTTTGTTAATAATAAATTTAACTGGTAACATGCAGAAAGGTATCAGAGAGACATATGAAGTAGTAAGGGAATTATCAGAAGAACTTTTGTGGGGGACAATGGATTTGAACCTGGTTATACTTTGAATTCTTATCAAAGTGTGGCCCTGGGGGCTGGCAAGATAGTTCAGGGGACTAAGGACCTGCTTAGGCAAGTGCAAGGACAGACATTCAATTCTGGGCACCACATGATATGCCAGCCCCATCCCTGAGCCCACTGAGCTGGCCACTGAGACTCAGCACTGAGGAGGCTGAAAATAGGAAGATCACCATGAGTCTAAGCTGCATAGTGAGATGCTGTACCAACTGCATAAAAAAACTAAGTTAAATTAAATTCAAAAGCCAGGGACATAGCTCAGCAGCAGAAGTGTCTGTCTGGCAAGCACAATGCCATGAATTCAATCCCTGGTATCAAATAAATAAGTAAGTAAGTAAATAAATAAATAAATATGAAAGTGTGACTTTGGGATTGAAGCATGATTGTGTCTTGACAACTTGTTATAAGTACAATTTCTTTGGTGTGATCCTAAATCTATGTCTCATAAACATTAGGAAAACCCCAAAAATCTGTGTTTTAGCCAACAGCCTACATGACTGTGATAACACACTGAGAACACTTTTCAAAAATGATGAGAAAGACAGAGGGTGTCAACAAGAAAGACAGGCAACAAATGGTTTGCTGGGTAATATTGCAAGAATGAAATTTCCTTAAGTAAATGATGGAAAGAAAGATGAAAGTTATATGGGTGGATGATATGTAAATACAGACAGAGATTTTGACTTTTTTAAAATATGCTGCCCCCATATCGCAAATCTTGCCTACATTTTGTACGGGTTTAAGCCCATTTTACTTTCTTGCAATTTCCCTTGATGCTCAGTACTCCATGAATCAATTTGGCAATATTTTATCTAGTAAAGAATAGATAATAATATCATATTGTTTTTGTTCACTTTCAATTTATCTAACTGCAGAAAGAAAGCAAATAAGTACACAGTCTTCCATCTGTAGCACCAGTTAATGAATGTCCATGGAATGCTGCCAGATTGCTAAAAACTGCAGGACAATAGTGAGCAGAATTACCTGCAGTCCAAAGTCCCCCCTGAGCCCTCACCTTAGGCTTGGCTCGCACCTCGTCAATTCCCACTCTTCTGTGTAAACGGTAAAGTATCATTCAGATGGATCTGCCTGTAAGAGGCTCTGATAATTTCTTATAGATTCTCTGGACTAATTTACATTGCTTTTGCACACTGTCCTTGTTTGTGAAATACATAATATTCAGAGAGAATCAGTGGAGCCAATGGAGTTTCAGAAGCAGGAGTTCTTGTCAGAAACAAGATGGCCTCACTGTGGTGGTCATGTGACTCCCAGATGCACAGGCAGTTACTGTGACCTCAGATGTCACATTGACGCCTAGTACTCCTACTCTTGGGTCAGTATCATCATTCTATTTTAGGTTCAAGAAATTAAAGCTTGAACTTAGATAACCTGGAATTCCATAAAACTGAGAGAGAAGTGATAGAAATTTAATTCTGGTTGACTACACTGCTCTTCTTGCTGTTCTCCTCTCAAGAGTCAGAGATTTAATGCCAAGAAAACAGTTTCACATCCTTTTTGTCAAATATGACTGAGTAAGTCCTGTATCATCTGACAGCTTCAGAGATAGAGACATGTCTAGAATCTCTCTGACCTAATACCAATGTCACTTTAGAGGAACTGGAGCCTGACTTCCCTCATTCACAAAAATAAGAAAATAATGTTAAGGGGGTTCTCACACAGTAACTGGCCTGAGGAACTGGGATGGGTGGTGGCGGTGGTGGTATCGAGAAAATAGTCTTTGACAGTTATGGCTAAGTGAAAAAAAAAATAGTTTAAAAATTTTAAAACTTTTATTTATTTTCTACATTGTCTTACTACACAGATTTTGCTCAGTGATCCTCCTGTCTCAGCCTCCCCAGCTCTGGGATGACAGGTGTGCATCATCACTTCTGGTTTCAGTGGCTGGCAGGGCATGTGGCATGGCAAATGGTATGGTATGTGTTGCCTGGGATCAAATTTTACTTGCCAGGCAGGCACTTACACAGCTGAGCTATCTCCCCAGCTTCAAAACAAATACTAAGTATAATACAGCTACAAGCATTTATTAAGTCTCATACGCCGAGACTCAGGCCCTCCGTTTTCAGAATCAGCTTCCCTGGTTACCATACCCTACCACCTTTTTCCTATCAGGAAAGGTATCAGGCTTTAAAGATCTCCCTGCCATGGGCTGAGTCCTGGTTTAAATTAAATAATTATCTTTTCTTTTGTAAATTGATTATAAGACAAAGGATCTGGTGAGCACTGATTGTCTAAAAAGGACAGGAAAGTGCGTATTCAATTCAAAACACACAAGGTAAAATGTTGATATGCATCATAACTATTATAGTTTCTTGAATCCAAGGAATAATTCTTGTGTGTATAAAATGACATCCAGGTTCAAATGACGTCATTACACGGTTAGTCTTCTTTCATAAAGGTGTAACTCCCTTTTTATCCACTTTTATAGTAAATTCTACCTGTACTCTGGACTGAAACCTTTGTGTCTTCATGAATTGTTTCACCAAGAGCACAAAAAGTCTGAGAAGGTTTCCAGGGGCCAGCCCCTGGTCAGGTTCTGGCTTCCTAGGGACAAGAATTTTTTTGACACACAGAGTTATACTAGAGATAACAATATATTAAAAGATGCAATTAGGAGAATAATAAAAGATTTAATTAAGCTTTTTTAGTTTGCCATTTTTTTTTTTTTTTTTTATTTAGTGCAGGGTCTATAGGATCTACAGGTTCTCACTACACAGATAAGACTTGTAATGATTCTCCTGTTTTCAGCCTCCCAAGCGCTAGGATTATAGGTGCGCCACCACACTGAGTCTCAACCCCTGTCTCAAAGTGCCCCCGGGAGTGGGGCTGCCACCAGTTTGCTAATATTTTTAATGAGCACATACAACTGAAGTAGTGTTAGGTAAACTTTATTTTTAGAGAGAACTGTATGTTCTACTAACATTACACAAAATGTATTCAGTCTTCTAAAAAAAAAAAAATCCAATTCATCTCTCCTGCCGAGTTGTGTATTGTTGCTCTACATCAGATTAAACAGGAAATATGAGACAATTTTTGGTATTTTATAATAATTGAAAGAGAGAGAGAGAGAGAGAGAGAGAGAGAGAGAGAGAGAGAGAGAGAGAACGAATATGATGGCAGGGGGAAAGCTCTATCAAGATTAGAATCTAAGTCATTTGACATTTTTCCTTCACAGCTCATTACAGGACACTGACTTAGGATTTCATATACAGTTGCAGAATCAATCCCAACAGAGTTGGGTTCAGCCCAGCAACCTCTACTCCAATCATATGCAAATCCTGCCCTTCCTTCAAGTTTTTGCTTGAAAGTCATTAAGCCTCCTCTGGTTCTTTTAAACTTGAGATGCTATGTAACTTCTCTGCACTTAGTGAGTCTTTTATCTGTATCTTCTAGGACATTCCTAAGAAAATGCTGGAAAGTAAAGCATTATTATATTGTTAAAAATAAATTCAGAGGGCCGGGGATATAGCTCAGCAGCATAAGCACCTGCCTAAGAAGTACACTGTCCCAACTTTGATCTCTGT